>CM031233.1:145737627-145975399 GCA_018340775.1 Taxus wallichiana var. yunnanensis
ATAATCATATAAATACAAAGCTATGTGCAATAATAAAGGATGAAGTACTAAGCATCTATTACCATCACCTAAAGTTGCATTCAAAGGTATTACAAGAGCATCAAAACATCCATCTAGCACCCATTTAATGTACAAGGGACTGCACTCTTCTACATACACTTCATAGGAGATGAAGTTCATTTTTCCATACACACATCTATCTACATCTTTGACATCTAGATATTTCTCGCTATCAAGTGTGGCTCGCTCAAGAGATACCTAGGGCATGATTCTACACACACACACACAACTACATGGAGTCTAAAATGATGTGCAACACACACAATCATAATTTCACTCAGTCGGGTGAGAGAGAGGTTAGTCTACTCCCCATTTGTATATTTTCTTTTTAAAATTTGATTTATTTTGGGGTTTGTAGGTTCTCTTTCTTATTACAATATTTAGGAGAAATCGGTGATCATACAACAACATACTCACAATAAAGAGTGATGTTTAATGACATTAAAATGACACTTTGTAAAAATCAATTTATGAGGTTTTGAGCAGTCACAAGCACTCAAAGAGGTCTCGTAGTGCTCCGAAACCCTTGACCTTATCCAGAACCCTAGTCCCAACATTTCAAGCGATCACATAATTTTATGGGCTTGGTTGTGATAGTCTGACTTCCTATTTCATCAATTTTCTAGCTCGGTACAACTTTGAAATTATTGTGAATCAGCTAAGTATCTTACCCTCTCTCTTGCACTTAGGGTTTCAAATTTATTATCTTACTTGTTTGGGTCAAATCTATACTTTATTGCATATATTTATCAACATTGTTACATAATTAGTATTTAACATATTTATTTCAATATTTGTTAAATCACATGATCAAATTCTAGGGTGATACTTTTACGTGTTAACAATTAATTTTTACATTCAACTCCCCTCCCACACACTATCCTTTAGAACACCTCATGAAGACATTGAACATTTGAAAAGACTACTACACAAATATGTGGATCCAATCATAATTAAGTATTAGTTTGTTATTTTACGCCAAATGAAATAGGTGATGCACCAAAAACTAGAACAATCATGAATTATGACCTTAAAAGATATAAATTCAGTCACACATAAGAATCTAAGGAAAACATAGAGCTCTGAAGGAGATAAGTGAATAAAAATCAAGGAAGATAAGAGGGTGAAACATCTTCAATAAATGCAAAGGCATTCAATGGGATAAACCCCAATTATATGGAACTCGAAAATTTAATTTACATTTATAGAGAAGAGGTCTGAAATTCTTACATAAATGCGAGTGACAAGAGGTATGAAGGTAAGAAACAATACTCCAAAGGAGAGCTTCCAAATCAACAAAAAACCATTTTGACATGTATAAGCACTTACATTTATAGATAACGTGAGAGAGATAACACAGGAAGTGACCAAACAGTCATAAATTTTCCATTACCACCTACCAAGGATGAAATGCTATCATTTTTATAGAATAAGGCATGGGTACCCTATCGTCCTTTAGTTTGTGTTCCATTGGGGTTACAGGATAAGGTATAGGCACTATTAAGTAATAATTTGGGTAGGTCAAGTTTTGAATGCTTGAAACTATTAAAAGTGCATTATTTCCTTGCAATCTTGTGTTTTTATGGTTATCCCTCAAAACAACATCCTTTTCTTCTTTTATTTAATGCAAAATTTAGTCGTTGGAGAGATGAAGAGAATGCAAAAATTCTCATGTAATTATAAGCTCTTAGTCGAAATTCATGGCCAAGAAACCAATGCGTAGTTGGGGGTGAAGATTATTTCGTAGTTTATAATATTGAAAAACTAAATACAAGGGTGCACTTTCCTTGGTGAGCTCTAGGGGTACCAAGGGGTAGTCCTTAATTGGCCACGAGGATGGAAGTGAAGTTTGCAACTTACAACTTGTAATTCATAAAAATGCGTGAGGCTACATGACAAATCACTTCATTTTGTAGTTTACAACATTCAAAAGTTCTTTATTGCGTATATTTTGAATGTTCTATGGCATACTAGATTTTTCCAACCCACATAATAATGTAGTTGACTTTTCACGACCTTTTAAGTTTCCATACTTGGTCATTTGTGGGTCCTACACTTGGCCACCTTCAAATTAAAATCCACAAATTTATTTCTTTAAATCACGAAAAATCCTTGTAGACTCCACAAGGTCTAATTCTCCTTCTACCATGGAAACTTTTCTATGACCTTGTTCCTTTTTCCTCATGTTTTTAATCCATGAAACAATGCACCTTGGGAAATATGTGGGGCACCTTTGAGTTAGTGTTTCACGGCTTATAATCTTAGTCGCTTCATAACATACTTACCCTTCTTTAAGGCCCTATGTGACATGTTCTTCTTATACCACAACTTGTGCCTGATTCTTTTCACCACCAAGTTGAAAGACTAAAACTTAACTTCTTACATGTAAAATCCAGAACACTAAATTGGGGGAATGTTAGGAATTCATATGTTAGTGCTCCATTATTGTTAGTTATCATATGGTAATTTATTATTACTATTTAGTAGGTTAGCAATATTGTTATAGAGTTTTGTACTAAACAAATTATAAGAATTATTGTTAAGTTTAAACAACTCACGTAAAATGGTAGTGAGTTGTTTTTGGAAATTATTTCTCCTATTTTATAGGAAATATATTTCCTATAAAAATGTATGAATTATGATGAATGAATATGAAGAATTATTATTATTGAGATTTTTTACGTGTGTGTAGCTCATAATGGTATTGAATTTATTTGTCATGCTTTTAAACCTTACTTTAATTCAATAGGATTTAGATATTTCAAGCCTATAATGAAGGGATGATATTGTTCCACATGTTAACATCCTATAGTATTGAATTCAAATGGATTGTTCGAGTGTCAAAATTGCATATTTTTCTAGTTAAAAGTATAAAGCACAAATTTTGATTCATTGAATTGATAAGTAGAAGAAAATAATTTGGTGTTTGGGTTATTTTAAGGATATTTATAATCCATTTGTTCCCTAAAATTCTAAAAATAATTACATATGGAATAGCTCATCAATATCTTTCTAATGCCTTTTGAACAGAGAAAAATGGATATCGTATGCGTAAGATACACCACAAAATTTCCTCTCCAATTGGAAAAAACAAAGCATAGGTTGCTAATGTGGCATGTTGAGAATGCGACGAGTGGTGAAATGTGAGCGTAACAAGAGAGAGAGTCTTCCTGATCAAATATTTTTATTTTTAACATCTAGTCTTCGATGATCAAGGTGGGTCCCACACGGTATGCCCACTAGGGCTTAACAACCAATGGGGTCCACTCTTTTCCATGAGGGGGCCCTATTACCTATTTCACATTACATTGTAACCACATTTGCTTACTAAGACTATGGAAGTTCATATTTTGGTGCATGTGGGACAAATTTCCAAGTCTTTATAAATGTGCCTAAAAATATCGGTGAGTTGGAGGAAAGATGAGAGTGTCGAGACCGTTTTTGCCATCTTGTTAACAGTGGTTCCGGCTCGGTGAGCCATCTCACAATTTAACCAACTCATCGTGAATTCAATGGTCAAGCCACATTATCACCGGTGATCCAACTCTCAATAATATCAACCAACCGTTGAGATCCAAGGACTTTCACACAACATGGTGGAACCAATTTAACATCTAAACCTCTAAGAAAACCAATGTGAGATCGATTCCACAACAACTTGCACCAACCAACTAGCATGGCGACTCAACGAGTCGAGGAACATGTCGAGCCAATAGCCAAGAAAAAACGTAAGCACTTGACCCAAGCCATTAATAACATGAACTAGTCAAAGGATTTTAAAATCCTATCATCTTATCTACTTGAGAAATGCGAGATAAACCCACTCTCACCGAAAACAAAGGAGATATTAATCGGTGGGGTTAAACCGCCCATTGACTCCCCCAACTTATTCTAAGGCCTTAACCTTTGGGACACCACTTGACTCAGCCAAGGAAATACCAAATAATGTTTGTAAATTTTATTTGTGAAGAATAAACCAAGATAAACCATGTGTAGATGGTGTGATTTGAACTTGGCCCATTTGGGAAAAAAGATATGCGGCTCATCATGATACCATATGGCTTAAAAGAAATATAAAATACCTAAAATTATAGTTGAAGATAATTATTATTATTACAAGGGATCTATTAGAGAGCTTGGAGAGCCCTTACGAAGGAGAATTTAGATTGTTATGTCAACTTGATGTAGGAATTTTGTTGTATAGAGACATAAAACGATATTATAGGCCATTTTGGGGAATTTTAGCCTTGTATAAGAGAGAAAATACAGGTGGAGACTATGTTATGTGAGAAGATGACATTGTAAAGTTTCAAGATAGTTGTGGAGACTTGTTAGAGGTGGTCATAGATGCTTGCAGTCCTATTTTCAATTTTGGAGAATTGATGTAATAATTTGTGTTTATTGTGCATCATTAATAGGATCGATTCTTCGTATTCGCAACCCAAAGATATAATCCTCACGGATGAACTTTGTTATCACATGTTGAGTTTTTTTCTCTAATTTCCTTCATTATTCTTGTTGTTTTTATCAGTTTTGATGTGATTTAAAATTTATAATCCAAGTTACATAATTTACAAGTTTGTATGGGAAATTAGGATTTGAAGGGAATGAATGTAAAATTGGTGGAATAAGGTTTATTTGCATTTTCTCATCAGATTTAGATTTTTACATGCCAAATTTAACATAGTATGTGAATTTGAGAGAAAATTAATAAGTAAATCCTCAAAATAGGAATTGAGTTAGTTGTCATTTTAACCATTTTCGGATCACCAAGTATGAACATGAATTAATAATACAAGTTCTATCACTACTACAAAACATTTAATTCACACAAGAATAGGGCTGATTTTACACCACCACATAATTTTTTTATTCCTTGAACCAATTTTGGCACAAATCTAATGTTATTTTAGTGTAAATCCAATACTACTTCAATGTAATTTGCACCACCTTTTCATTATGTATTTTATGATACTTTTATAAAATTTGTTTTACTACTTCTCTCTTCACTTATCTTTTAGGAACTTTTGTGCATATTATAAACCAATTTACCAAATTTTTAATTTAATATTCACCAAGAACTTTAGGAATAGTTGTTTTCCTTCGTAAAAAATATAAATAATATCATTTTATCACATCTCTCTTCTACACCAACCTAAACAACCTCTTTAAGATTTAATTTCATTTCTTTTACACCACTTTCAATAACTTCACTATTTTTTATGTTGGAGACTACTTCATAGTGTAACTTTATAAGAGAATATGTTTGTAATATATAGACAAGTAAATTAAATTCTCATATGTTTCCTTTATCCAACTAAATGTGTTTTATAGAATAAATGTATTACAAATGTTTCCCATACCAATGAAAATAATAATGGTACTTAAAGTGCACTATTCATATGTTGATGAGTTAGTGAGGTCCTCCATCTTAATCTCCACAATCACCACTTTCAATAACTTTAACTATTTTTATGTTGGAGGCTACTTTAGAGTGTAACTTTATAAGAGAATATGTTTGTAATATATAGACAAGTAAATTAAATTCTTATATGTTTCCTTTATCCAATTGAATGTGTTCTATAAGATAAATATATTATAATGTTTCCCATACCAATGAAAACAATAATGGTATTTAAAGTGTAGTGTTCATATGTGGATGAGTAGGTGAGGTCCTCCATCTTAATCTCCATAATCATTTATCCTAAAAAAATTATGTTGGCACAATTTAAAGTTAATGTTTAAGAAGTCCTCTATTTTAGGTTACCATTGTGGATAGTCTAATTACATAAATTAGACCACTTGAATTAAAAACCCCACAAAAAATCAACAAAGAGAACACCTAAACAAATAGTAATCTATTTATAAACTAAGTATATAGGTCATCCATCACACTCTTAATCCTTAACACAAATTTAATGTGTTTATCTAAATACTTTTACCGAAAAATAACCTTTGTTGAGTTAGGGTTTGATAAGTATCCTCGAAAAAAACAAATAGATAAAGATTTTGTTATATCTTGCATCTTGTTAAAAGATAATATTCCCTTTGTAAATTCCATGAAATTTATAGACCATTCACTTTTGAAGATTAAAAGTATAGTTTTTATTACTACATTCATTTTTATTTCTCTTTATTTTCTATTTTTAGATGAAATAGAGATAGATTAATTAAACTAAATATTACTGATTGTTAAAAAAAAATGCATAACAAGGTCATAGAACTTGATATAGAACATACAAGATAATACTTAGGAATGATCCGTGTGATCCTCACATTGAAGACTACTATAATGGTAGAATTTATTAAAAAAATAAAATAATGTACTTAGTTAAATATCATAAATGTTTGAGTAGTGAATGACTTGGGGGTAGGGAATTCACATTTTTTATTTTTTAAGATTTATTAATTTTACATTTACAAATAAAAGTTATATGACAACCAATAATGTGACTTTAATTATATGATACATTACAATATTAATTTTTTAATTTAAATTTTAAAGACACTTCAATTTGTGAATTCACTATTTGATAATGCGGGTGTTGTCTTAATTCCTTAAATTATGAATTTTGTGTCTGTTTTGAGCTTATTTGTTATAACATAGTCCATCGTTTGTCCTATTGAAATAATTTCTCTCCTCATTACACTACTTATTCATTTATAAAAATCTCACATCATTCACAAAAGTACATTACTCCTAATTATCGTGTATAGAGCTTCACAACACCATTCTCCACACCCATACTAAGTTGTCAAATGGGAGGTCAAACCATCCAATGGTTCCATCATAGGAAGAAAAATCATGTCTAAGGTCATAAAAAAGTAGTTTCTCAATTTTGGTATCTTATATGGGTTAGTACTTCCACTATGTATCATCCTTAATGTAAAATTATATCCACAAAACCCTTTATAGGCAATTCTAATGCACTTATTTACTCACATGAAATTCTCAAGACCTCCCTAGAAAATATCTATCAATTATTATGAAAATATATTCTAAACCTCCCTAAAGAAATGGAATACATTAGGATCTACCCATAAATGGGGTTTTAGAACTCTAAACTAGGTCAAAGATTTAATATTCCAAAATCAAGAGCCCTCAAAGGCAAGTCAAGCAAAATCCAAGCTAAGTAAGTACAAAACAATTATCATGTGTTCAAATTATCAAATATATTTTCCATATTTAGTATTATGTTACATGTTTTGGTAGATAATTACATGTAATTTGAGGCCTCTTTAGAGTACTTCAATGTAGGTGGTGTACAAATTGCACTTGAACCGAGCAACCTTTTTATAGGGGTTTACCCTATGTTAGGGTTTTAGTATAAGTTGGTTGATTTTATAGGGTTTCACACATTTTTAGGGCATAATATTTAATGTCAAATCATATAAAAGTAAATTATATATGTTCTAAAAGATAAAAAATATGATTTGCATTTCATACCAAACTATCCAATATAATGAAACTTCCACAAGGTTTGGTCCAAGGAAAATGGTTTTGTCATGTGTGTACAATGTAACTCCACAATTAGAGATAAAGTATATAAAATATATTTCTAACTATTCTTCTCCTCTATCACACCTAAATTATCTTCAATATTAGTTAAAGATATACTTATTTTCATCTTCTTATGTTTTACTATATTTAGCACACATGTTTTAATTGATCTATCCTTTGATGATTTATATGTCTAATAAAGTTTAGAACATGATGTATATTTTGATTATTTATTAAGAATTAACATTTATATATGAATAGGAAGTATACTCTAATTATTAATTAGACATTAACACTCAAATTGAAATAGACATATAAAGCATTTAAATATAGAACAATTAGAATATGTGATAAATATAACAAAACAATAGAAGATGAGAGTCCTTAGTTATTTTAAAATTTTGGTAGTTGATCTAGATGTGACAGAGGATGAAATAGATAGAAATATCATTCATATGCTTCATCTCTAATTCTATATTTACACTATACACATGGATGAATAAGGTTTCCTTGTACCAAACCATATTTTTTCATTTTTCCTTGTTAGATGGTTTGGTTTTGATACAATTAGACATTGTAACTTATAAAGCCTTTGAAAATGACTAGTATATGGTTTCTTTGTGAAATATTAGGTTTTAAAAATGAGTAAAACCATATAAAATCAACTACCATAGCCCAAAACCCTAACCTAGGGTAAAACCCCTGCAAAAAGTTAGTGATGTAGGTTGAAGTCCAACCCATATGTAACATACATTGGCACTAATATGAAAATACTTCAAACCAAACATATTTATCTACCAAGAGAAGTGACATAATAATGCATAGATGAACTTATATTTGATGGTTTAAACACTTGAAAATTGTTTTATATTGCCTTATCCTCTTTATTCTTGACTTGGATTTGAGGGATCTTGACTTGGGATTATTGACTCTTAGACATATTTTAGATTGTTTTAGAACTATGTAAGGGCTACTCCTAATGTTTGTTGTTGCTTTAAGAAATTTTAGGAGATATTGGTGTAAGACTTGATAGATATTTTCTAGGGGATATCTTGAGAATACCATATGATTAAATGAGTGCATTAAAATTTCTTATATAGTGTTTCATGGATATAATTTTACATACAGTTAACCCATATTGAAAGTAATAACCCATAAAATATACCTAAATTAATAAAATTAACATCGAGTGTCTCTAGATGGGATCGGTATACTCAAGACCAAACTATTAGATGGTTTGATCTAGGTGTGAAGTAAACTATTTTGAAAATTTGTGTATGAAAATTTGGAGTAATGGACTTCTTCTAGTGGATATCAACATTTATTTAAGTTATTGAAAAATGTAATGGGAGAAAATTTCTTACAATAAGACTAAGGATGAATAAGGATATAAAAATTGGGCTTAATATGTTCACAAGTCATGATTAAAGGGATTAATTCAATATTAACATTATTAAGTGATAAATTACCAAATTTATGTGTCTAGAGTCCCCCGCCTTGAGATAGGAAATGAAATTTTCTTGCTTAAAGGAAAAATATACCTAAGTATGTAAACATGCATTGTATTTTCTCATGATGCTTGATATCTTCATATGCTTAAAAGGTTGCAAGATACCAAAAGTGGAAATTATAACATGGAGTGTGGTAAACATCTCTATATAAATAATTTAAGTTTACTCTAAATTTAAATTTGAAAATTGAAAATGAACAAAACATGAAAGGAGTATACTTATGTTCATTGTGAGTGTACATGAGCTTCCTATTGAAAAATTTGGAGAGAAAGATTAAAATTGTTCCAATGGAGGATTCAGAATGATCATCCCCAATTTTAGGATTAATATGAACCACAAAGGATTTGGGTGTCCAAAAACTAAAGTAACTAAAATAGATTAAGGATTAAAAAATGTATAAAATAGTGAAACAAGTCATGTGTTACTATACTAACATTTTCAAAGAATAATGAGAATGATGATGGGGTGTCACTAAACCCATAGTAAAACCATCCACCTATGGAATTATAATGCTACAAATAGATCTAGATTCATAGTGTGTAAAATTTGTACGCATTTGAAAGGGAATCAAGTACACTCATGCCCTTACTTTACATTATAAAGTTGAATTTGAAGCTGTGAAAATGTAGAAATAATGATGATCATGCTTATGTACCTATTTTTCCAATGTGATAATGTAATTTTTTACAAAAAGAAAATGAGTGACCCAATATTACATTAAAACTATTATTCTACCCCCACATTTTGTACTAAAAATGAGGATTATATATTGCAATTTTATATCTATCCTTGAACCTATACTAGAGTAAAAACATGTATTTCCAAAAAAAAAAAATTAGATGTCAAAATCTACCCAAGATAATACCCTTAATTAGGATAATAATTTCTAGAGATTCCATCCTCTGTTGGATAGTTTTTCCATATTAAAGTTACGTGAATACTTTTTATCTATTTCTAAATTTGTCCTAATGAATTCTATAATTTTTAATTTTATCTATTTACTTGAGTTGTATAGATATTATTTTAATTAACCCATTAAATTCCCCCTCATTTGAGGTGAGTGATAAAAGATACAAATTACTTAGCTCAAAATAATTTAAGTGTTTCCATGTCATATATATCATATAAGCATCATTATAACACATAAAATATAATTATAGGAGACCAAAATGTAGAATCTATACTTTGAAAAAGAGTATATGATAAAAAGCATGGCCCAAAGAGACATCACACACAAAAATCATCCAAGTATACAATCATATAAGCACATAAACATACAAGTACAAAAATGATATCACACATAATGTAATAGAGAAGGCCGAGGTCCATATACAAGAAACATGATAGTGTCACACATACAAACAAGATACATGTGAACTCGCAAGAAAATGAAATTAAGGAAAAATATAGGTGATGAAATAATTTCAAATACACGCATATAAAAGGCCAAGTGTCACATACAATAAAAATAAATAATCAATTAGATGTGTGATGATAAAAATATGCAATAGTCAATAGTTGCAAAAACAAGAGATATTATTCATATATTGTCCACATGTGTTATTCCTACAAATCTAAATTATTATCAAATACCACACCATATTTTATAATCATAACTAGGATGTGAATGAGAATTGTATAATAAATGAAATAATAACACTTGATAGTGTATAATGTACCCCCATATTATCAAGGCCACTAAGCGAAGAGGGTAATTACAACACTTATGATCATGTAGGGTCATATGTACTTTGAATCACTCTCACATACCTCATGACATGCATGTGAGTATATAATATATAAAATTCTATCTTTATGCAGACATGAAATTATGCACTTAGTACTATTACTTCACTCCTATAGCATGTCATTATATGTGTGATTTTTAATCAAGAAAACTATACATTAACAACACTCTCTTTTCTTTACTTTGACATTGATTTATCTTTCCATGCTTTCATCCTCTACTTTTTTGGAATTATCCATTTTCTTTTAGACATCACACAATGTGTTACCCAACTCATTACTTCCTATTTTATCTTCGGAAGTCCCGAATATTAGTGTCCATAATGGACAAGAGCACCTATGCACTAATGTACCCTTTGGGAACTTATGTCATTTCCCTTATTTTCTTATATTTAAAATGCCACATTAATTGTATCTTTTCTAATCTTCTATTTATCACTTTGGGTCATATTTTAGGGTTTTTAATGACAAAATTCAAGAAAAGGAATCATATATATACACGATATACTAACTATTCTAAGGGGAAATAAGGAAATAGGATCAATTGGTCTATTAAATTCTATCTACTACTTGGAAATATGAACACTTAAGGACTATTTTTGGTTGCATTATTCACTACATAAGAAGGGAAAAATATGAATTCCATCACACACACTATCTTGGGGAAAATTATTTATACCCCACTATCTTGGTGTAGCTTCCATAAGGGGAACATAGCTTTAAGGGACACAATTCTATCACATACACACCAGTCTACATTGATTCTAAAATGTAGTACAACACTCGGTGAAAATCACATTGGGGTGACCGTTGGGGTCATTTCCACTCAAGAATATGCATATTTTATTTAGTCTAATGTATGTTTGAGCCTTTTGCAAGTAGTTAAGCTTTGTTTAATAGGCACAAGTGTGATAATAAAACCCTGTAGTGAAGTGTATGTGACACGAGTAAAGTAAAGATGACGTGATCGACCCTAAAAGAACCAAGTCTATACCCATTACTAGGAAAATAACACCCATTATAGACACTAGTGTTTGGGGTGGTATTGTCCCCTTCTACGTTCTATCATCCAAAATATCTACCATTCATTGTCCTCTCTATATGAAGCACAAACAACCCATATCTATCATATTTTATCATCATTCCATCCTAGATTTGGTACAAATAACAAGTTATCAACTAAGTCACTCTCATCCTCTTGTTATGTGTACTTATTTACCATTGCATAACGTGTATTGTATGTTTATAATAGTATATTATTTATTTGAGTCCTTTGATTAAGATTTAATTTTAGTTAAATCATTTGGTGAAACCGACGTGTGTATGATCTTTATTGATCTATTTTTCCAATCCCTAGTGGCTATAGATTTTGTGTGCTTCTTCTTTCATGCCCATTACCCATAGTGGTCACTTTGGCCTTCCACAAATACTAACTTCTCCCATAGACTCAAAATTTTCCAATATTATGGCTAAATCTAAAAACTCTTGGATTCCCATCATATTCCTCTTTATCTAAATAGAAGCTTCGATAGCAAACATTCTTATGATGAAGACACTAATGTTTATCAGGAGTAACTTGATGCCAACACCAATTTTGTTCCACATTACATGACAATATCGATCATATACCACATGTTCTTGATGTTTTATTAGTGACAAAATGTGCCCATGACAATGTTTCTCATGTCAGTATGGTTTTTACCTTAGCGCTCTTTGTTGTTACCACCCCTTTTATTCCACTTTCCTCTCCCCCACCAATGTGGGGACATCCACCATCCACATGCCTATTTCCACACCCACCACTCACTTTTCTTCCCCCATTATTTCTCATATCCAACCTAGCACTTCTTCAGAACCATGCCTTAAATTCCCTATACCATGATTTACAAGATCAAATTCATCAATTACAACATGCATTTTCTTCTTCTTCTCCATCTCTTGATTCTTCACTTCTCCTACATAGTCCTCTTGCACTTGAAGTTTATTCTTACCCACTTCTTCCTAGATTTACTTCACCCAATTTCCCTCTTTTTGATGGCCATGGAGATCCATAAGAGAATATTAGATCATTTCATGTTGAATTCTTGAACTATGTTTGTGATGATACCTTATTGGATAAGTTGTTTCCTAGGTGCTTAGAAGATTATGATTTATAATGGTTTTATGATTTTCCTCTACATTATGTTAATATTTCACTCCTCTAGAAAATATATTTTTGTCTCACTTTTCTATGAAAATTGGAACTAAAATATCATATGCATAAATGGATAAAATGAAGCAAGGATCTAATGAACATCTTAGTGACTATGTTTTGCATTATAAGAATAATCTTACTAAAATGAATAATGTCTTGGATGAATCTAAATTGCAAGATCTATTTATAAAAAAATGATTACATTCTTGATGCAAGAGCATCATCCTATCTATCTAAATAAACCATGAAGACATCAATTAAAGGTTTTCTAGGTTTTTTCATGAGTCCTAGGATTCATTAAGAGTCGAGTATGTGTGGTTAGTCTAGTTGTGGGTCTTTCAAAATACAAATGGAGATCTTCCCTCCATTTTGTAATATTTGAATATTTGGTCATTTTGGCTTAGTTTGAGGGTTGTAATGCACTCTTGAGACTTGAAAACAATGTACAAGGGGTGGAATGAGGTAACATGAAGTATTAGGACCTTCTAGGTCATATGTCATGAGAAGAGTTGGTCATGCCAAACTTAGGCCTATTAGGTAAAATAACCTCCATGAAGGATATCTCATGATAACTCATGTTTGTAACTAACCAATGTAGAATAATATCGAATGAGGAAGATGGAGAAGAGATAAAAGGCATAATGTAACTATTTCTCACTCATTCTACCCAGGTATGAATCAAGGTGTAATTTTCAAGAAGAATAGTAAAGGAGAAAACTTAGTTTGTGCTAGCTTCTTACATGATTTTTGTGTTAACTCAATTTTGTGATAGTTTCTTATATGATTTTATGTTTTGTTCTTGTGCATGTGAAGGATTCTTAATCTCGAGTGAGGATAAGCCGATCTTAAAGCTTGACTAGGAGTATGGAGTTCTAGAGAACTAATTTTTGTGGTTTTTGTGTTATTACTCTCTATGATGGTTGGAGTATCTTATGCTTGGAGGTAGAACACTGGAAGTGTCAATGCAAAGATAAGGGAGAGATAAAGTCAGGTGAAATCATTTGAAGAGCCTTCTTGGTGAATGTTTTTGACTTCTCTTATGTGTTGAGTACATTCTTGTGATAGTGATGTGAGTCTTAGTAGGTGAGAAAAATTGTGTGATGAAATAATTACATGATTGAGGGAGAGTTTAATCAAGATTAAATCATGCATTCATTTATATAGATATCTCATATTTTGGGTTTGGACAAGTGGAAGATTAAATGACATGCATAGTTTTGAGCTATTAATAGGATTAGATCTGTAGTTGATATTATTAGATAGTCTATTATTAGCAAGCTTGCATGTTTTGTTTTTATTTATCATGTAAGGGTGCATGGCTATTCTTAGCATGTATCCTATTTTGAGGATGCATGAGTAGTGAAGGGAAAGTCCCCACTACCTATAAATATGTATTGATTTACATGGTTTAGGGATCCCCATTTTTTAGAGTTATGTTGTTGGTTTATGTGCGCACATGACATGGTGACATTATTTTGTATGTATTCATATTTTTGTGTTTTACAGTAATTAATACAATGGATCTTTGTGGTTGGATATTGGTTGTTGACATATCTGTGACTGGTTCTTGTATGGTAAACCTAATCTTGATTCTTGTATAAGTTATTCTTGCATATGGTTATGATCTAGATCTATTTATGGTTATCCTTGCATTGTTATTATGGATCTGGAATATATCTATGTATGTTCTTATCATGCTAACTCCTTGAAAAAGCTTCCATAAAAGAGGGACTGGTACCCTTGCGCGCTTTGGGTGAGCACTCAGTTTTCTAGGTGATGTGTCAACATGCCTTGGGTTGTTTGGTAAAATAAAAGACTACATTTTGGTTCCATTTTTGGGACCTCTTTTCAAGATATTTTTGAAGGATGTTGCATGATGAAGATGTATTAGTTGACTTTGGCCAACATTAAGGATTGGTTAGAGAATTTAGAGGAAGAATTTTTCTCACAGATTTAACACTAGACCTAAATTTGATGCACGTGCATGGGTTGAACAAAATCTATATCATGAGCTCTATGAGACATTATTTTCTTATTTCCCTATAGAGTTGTATGAGTGGTTGGTAGCATATGCATCAAAGAGAAATTGGAGGTATAGAGAACTTGTTTGGACATAGGAAGAATTCTAGGATCTTACATGATGTTGATCTGACTTGACACACACATTGTAGATCATTGGTGGAGTGGTGTTTTGAATAGCTACATTTTGGAGTACTGTAGTTTCTACTTATTCCTATCCAGAGGTTGTTGAGTTTTAGTTCTTGCAAAACCCAAGAGGATCTTATTTATGCACTATCCCTTTAGTGATTAAGATCTTGATCATGACTCTGGATTTGGAACAATGTCCTATGGCTAGCTAAACCCCACCACGTGTGGGGGAAAGAGCAGTGTGGTGAAAGATGGCAGACTTGGTGATAAAGAGATAGAGAGAAGAAAGGTGAATTAAGTTTAATGAAGTGTGTGAGAGGGATTTGGAGAAAGCAACGTGATGTTGTGGAATGAATGGTGTTGTGAGAGAGAGATGGCTCATGAAGGATTTGGAGCTCACGTAGAAGACGTGGAGCTAGAGCATCTGGTACTCCCCCATTTGGGTAAACATGAAGAGAACCCTCTTTGGCTTTGATGAGAGCATGTCTAGTTGAAATTACAAGGACCATGTGGGGCACATTTTGATCCCTCATGGTGACCTAGCCCTTGCACTTGGTTTTCCATTTTCCAGTTACGACAGATCATTATAAAAAAAGCTAGTGTGGGTGGTAGAGTAGTGATGATATATTTCATTTTCCATTAAGTTTAGGAGTTAATCAGATAGCACATTCATCTATGGTGGTATGATGTCATCTTCATTATTTATTTGGAGGTCCAGGTTGGAGGTATATTTTCTGGCATGCATCATCAACACAAATGTGGGTGCATGCAGAACATTGGTATTACATCTGGAAGTAGTACAACTTTATAGACCATGGGAGTTCAATTTAGCAAAATTATTGGGACACAAGGAAGTACATCCTCTGGTACATTTCCCTACTATAGGGGGATCAAGAGGATCAGTGGTTTGGGATCTAGTGGGTCTGGTGGTTCTAGAGGAGGAGGGAACACAGAGGTAATACAGGTTTTGGATCTGGTGGGCATGGTCCCGCACCAACCCCAAAAATTCTATTTTGAGATGTCCCTTTACCTACCATAATATAAAGGAATTGAAGATGTAGTTGAGCATGTGCACATGTGTGAGATATTATGGCATGCTAAGGGGATTATATCTCTGAGTAAGTAAGGAAGTTAATTTGTACTACTTTGCAAGGGCATGCACACATATAGTTGGTATATAGAAATATGATCCAAACCAGACTTGTGTAGACTATACCACACTACGTGATGCTTTCTTAATAGAGTTTCACATACTTAAGTTTGAACAAAAAAACATCAGCACATTGAAGGACATTAAGCAGGGCATGGCTATGAGAGCGTTAGGGAGTATGATGCATGATTTAAAACTTTGTTATCAAAGTTATCTTATGACATTCACCCGAGTCAACATGCTCAATGGTTTGTTGGAGGTTTGATCACACCTTTTAGAAGGGTGCTCTCACACAAACTTATACAGACCCATGCGAGGACTTGAGGAAGCTCTTACATGCATTGAGGTAGTTGGGAGCGTAGACACTGAGTTAGCCCATTTTTGGAAGCTCAGATTGCATCTATGGTAAAATAGTTGGAAAATTTTCATCTAATTCAGCTCATGAGACGCGTGTAGTGGTATTTGGTGCACAAATTGTGAAGTGGAAGGACATACTAAGGATAGTTTCCTCATAAATCGGTGTGCGTACCATGTTATTGGATTGTGAGATCTTCACTTGGATCATGATTCAAGTAGGTGCCCATTATTGCAACATGCGATAAGAAAGAATGTGTCTTATTATTGTAAGATTTGTAAGTCTACCACTCATGATATAGATAATTACATATTGATTGATTAGATTCATGATGTCATTGAATTGGTGTATGTCGAAAGTGTTGTAAACAATTCTAAGGAACAGGTGAGCATCATGATCATAGTCACAATGAAGGGCACTCTGATGGAGGTGGTAGAGGTAGAGGTAGAGGTAGAGGTTACCATGGAGGATTTAGAGGCCGAGGTCATGGTGGTGGAAGAAGTGAGTTCCCCATGGAACATGTTATACATGTGGATCCCTTGATCATTATAAGCGAATGCCCTTAGAATATTATTTTCTCCTGGTGCGAAAGAATCACAATTATGAAGAATGCCCAGATTTGTATGAGCACCTAAGAAAGAAGCAAAAAGCAGGATAAGGGCATGGGAATGGTTAGAGTACAACACGTGGAAGATCAGTGGATGCTGAAGTTAGCTCTTGACCCTAGAGGTAATACCTGTGATGATTACTACATGTGTTAGGGTACACATGCACGTGAGAGACTCTAAAAAAAAACTTATCATTACAAAATAGGAGGTATTACATGCAAAGTATCTAGATCCTTCCCATCAAAAGGAAGTTTATCAAGAAACTATGGAGGTCATTAGAAACTTGTAGGGTGAGATATAATGCTTGAAGGAGAATCATGGAAGCTAGAATAAGGAAAAATCAGTTGAGCTTCCTCAAAATATGTTGATGACTTGAAGGAGGTTTGTAAGATGTTGCACCAAGAAAACATCATTCCTTTATTAGGGGAATGGTTAAGGGAAAATGTCCACATGTGCTAAGTTTGAGCATGAGAGAGACATATTTTACATGCTAACTTACCTCCTCATAGTCTTGATTATGAAAAAGAGATCACTCGAATGTAGTTGTTGATGGATGGTTGTTGAGTAACATTTTGATTGATACAGTGTAGAAGTGAATGTACTCACCTTGGATGCATGGAACTATATGGGGAGGCCACCATTACAGCCATCTTCAAATGTGTTGTATATGGAAAAAAAAACTAAAGCCACCCATTGGAGTTTTGAAGGATGCCACTATTACTATACAAGGGGCCAAGTTTACTAGGGATTTTGAAGTCTTGGCACTTGCTAAAGTAAAAACCTTCCAACATTTTGCTTGGTGCCCTTGGTGTTATGAAAATAATGTTGATCTGTGACTTTAATAAAGGGTTACATCAGTTTTGAGAACAAAAAGAAAGTGCGTGATCATTCCTTTGATAGATGGAAAATTACACCTTATGTAGAACCTTTGAGTGAAGAGGATTTGAACAAAATTTATGTGTGCACCATTAGAGATCCTGAAGTACTTGAGCCATCAAAGGAAGGAGTTATTCAATGGGATGATGCATAGTCTATGAGTGATACAACAAGTGTTTTTGTGATAATTGGGCATGGGACTTATGAAATGGTTGGGCATGAGATGAAGAGTGCGATTTACATGCACGTAAGTAGGCCACATTTGTGTTAGGCATTTGGGTAGTAACCAGGTACCAAGGTACATGGGCAAGGAAATCCTGAAGTATTTTTGTCTATGGAAGCCCAATGGAAAAATCAAGTGGAAAGAAGGAATATGCTTGGTGTATACCTTACGTGGGACAAACACACACAGTGGATGGTACACAGAGATGGTCTTTTAGAGTGGCGAGAAGTGAGAATCACCTTCTCTACTAGATTTCTTCGAGAAATGCACTACCAAGACATGTGAATTTCATGGGAAGGATTTTCTTCACATCACATTTAGAAGTGTGAGAGACTCTAGATAGAGGGGTAGGAGGCCTTACCACCTTCACTATGGGTGTACAAGTTCTACTTCACCTTGTGAGGTTTGCATGCACATGGTATGTTTATGTGGAGTTGAATAGAGAAACAAGGAATTGGCAAGAATTGATACAGTAGTATGATTCATACCTTTGACTATTTTTCTACTAAACCTCCAATGAATGAGGCATTATAGGTTATGAAGCACTTGACTATGGGAGATAGTGCAAAGGATGAGGAGATTATTTAGGAGTTACTAGGTGAGTCATATCTAGAGGCACATTTTGAAGAAGAAGAGATGAAGAATAACTTGGGTGCACCTACCTAGAAAAAGAAAAAGGTAAAATGGTCTACATGATTGATGATGAAGAAGTGGAGAATCTAGATGTTGATCATATTGTGGGTACACATGAGGTCTTAGATAGTGTAGATGAGAAGGCACACACATATCATGAGCCTATGAAAATGAATAAGGTCAACATTGGGATAGATGCTGAACCTAAGGAGGCCATCATTGGTGATTATTAGTCTAACTCGAGGTTACAAAATAATTGAGTACTACATGACTTCTAGGACTTATTTCCTAGAGGCTATCATGAGTTGAAAGGATTACATCACTCTTTGGGTGAGATGAGGATCAAGTTAAAGGAAGGTGTGCACCCTGGTTAGGAAGAGGCCTTACAGGATGAATCCTAATTTGCACGTCAAGGTAAAGGAAGAGATTGATAAGATGTTGAAATATGGAATCATTGAGCCCATTGAGGAGTCAAAATGGGTTAGCCCTATGGTGATAAGTATAAAGAAAGATATGGAGGATAAAATTTGTGTGGATTATAGGGAGTTGAATGTTGCATGTGTAATAGATCCCTTTCCCACACCTTTTACTGAAGAGATTCTGGAAGGTGTTGCGGGTGCATGAGATCTACTCCTTCACTGATGGATTTTCTAGATATCATCAGTGAGGATTGCTAAAGAGGATCAAGAAAAAGACAACTTTCACCACTGAATGGGGAAGTTTTTGCATACATAGTTATGCCTTTTGGATTGAAGAATGCTCTGTAGTATTTTTTGTGCATTGTTGTTAAGCATTTCAAGACTTCATTCATAAGTTTTTATAGGTTTACTTGGATGATTGGATAGTTTATGGGCTAGTAAAATATCATTGTGATAATTTAAGACTTATGTTTGAGAGGTGTCGACAGTTGAACATCTCCTTAAACATTAAGAAGTGTGTTTTTACTACACCCTTTGGGAACTTTTTTTGGGACATATTATCTATAAAGAAGGCTTGTTGGTAGACCTACTAAAGGTTGTTGTTATTTTGGGCTTAGAGGAACCTACTAACCAGAGTGAGGTGCGTGGATTCTTGGGGCACACAAGGTTATTACAGGAAGTTTATCAAAGGTTATGCTAGGATTTTCACCCTTGGAGGAATTGTTGAAGAGTAAGGGAAAGTTCCATTGGGGTGAAGCACAACAACAATGCATTTGAAACATTGAAGGAAAGGCTTACTTCAACGCCTATTCTATGCTTTCCTTCATGGACCAAACCATTCCATGTGCATGTGGACACCTCTGCATGGCCATTGGTGCAATATTAGCCCAACTTGGAGAAGGTATTGTTGATCATCCTATTTTTTTGTAAGTAGAAGTTGACCCAACTAAATGAAAATTATACAACTACAAAGCGTGAGAGCCTTGTCCATGATTTACGTGTGCATAAGTTTAGACAATACTTGTTGGCAACTCCTTTTATATTTTCTATATAGATCACATGACACTTAAGTACTTGGTGAACAAGCCCATTTTATAGGGGCGCATATGTCGTTGGATTATATTGTTTTAGAATTTGACTTTATAGTGGTGGTTAAGCTAGGAAAGAGTAACTCTGGACCAGATCATTTTATCAAGGATTAATTTAGGTGAGGATGCACAGAAGCATTGAGGATACAATGTCGGATGCACAAATTTTTAGATTGAACCACACCCTTTGACTTAGAATATATTGTTATTTTTTGCATATTGTGTGGTGCACTCCGAAGGGATGAAGAGTTTAGAGAAGAAACAACTTGTCATACGCATGCGCCTTATATGTTGATTAGTGGAGATTTATACAAAGTTAGGTCGAGATGAAGTTTTGTCGTCGGTGTGTGTATGAGCATGAGCATGAAGCTATTATGGAGGAAGCTCATGGTGGAATTACAGTGGACATTATGCAGGAAATGCCACATGCGTGTAAATATTTTATTGGCAAGCTTGTGGTGGGAAACATTTATAAGGAGGATTGTATTGAATATTGTAAGGCATGTGACCATTTCTAGCCTTGAAAGCCTAGGCATAGAGATGAAATGCCTTTAGGCCTATTGCTAGTGCATAACCTTTTGAAAAGTGGGAAATTGACTTTGTGGGTCCTATTTCCCCACCCATGCATGAGGACTAGATCACGCTACATTATAACTTGTACAAATTATCTTACAAGGTGGGAAAAAGTGGTGCCTACAAAGGATTACACAAAACTATGACAACAAGGTTTATGTGGGAAAACATTATCAACAAGTATGGATGTCCCATTGAGTTTGACAAGTGATAGGGGACTCATTTTCTTAATGAGACCATCAGGATATTATTGGCAAAATTTATGGTGGTACACCATAAAACAACACCCTATCACCCATAGGAAAATGGAACTTGTTGAGGCTTTCAACAAGATATTGGGACATACATTGACAAATATTTGTGATGTTGGAAGGAAGGATTGGGATGATAAAGTCTCTGTTGTACTTTGGGCATACATGAAAACCTATAAGAGGTTGAATAAGGCCACACCCTTTCAATTGGTGTTTGGCATGAAGGTTTTTACCATGGAATTCATGTTACCTTCTCTTCATATTTGCATGTGTAGGAGGTTTGGATGATGAAAAGCACTATAAGAGCACATTGATAAATTGATGCAGTTGGATGAAAGGCATGCATTTTTGTATGGAGTCGAAAAGACAAAAAGGCCAAAAAGGCATGACATGATAGGCATATTAAGGATAAAATATTGAAGTTGGACAGATGGTTCTTCTTTATGATTCAAATTTTTTGGCCACCCTAGAAATCTCAAAGTGCATTGGTTGGGACCATATGTTGTGACTTATATACTTGATTTAGAGCACTTTCCATTATAGGCATTGGATGGGACATAGTTTCTTGGTTACTTCAATGGGAGTAGGTTGAAGCCCTACTATAAATAAGTCTTCTTGGTGTTTGTAATAAGGTAATATTTCCATTTAGATTATATTTCCTTTAATGCATTCCTTTATATGTGTTTCCTTTCATCGTTGTTATGCTTTTGTCAATTTAGTTTTGTGTTTTTTGTAATAAGTGTGCTTTGCGCACTGCTAGAAGTTGATTACTATATATTGAATTCATGTGTAGAGGACCACACATACTTTTAGTGTGGGGTGGATCAAGAAGGATTGATTGGTGCCTTGTTTCAAATTATAATGCATGGTAAAAACAAAATTACAGGTGCTCAGAGTAGAGATAGGTTTGAGAAGAAATTTCAAGAAAATTACTTGGATTGAAGACCACATGTAGAGGGATGGATGCTCAGTTATATGTAGGTAGGTAGGCTGCATTGGAAACTACTTGGTATGAGGCACATTGGATAGGTACTTTGGCACAGGAAGCACACAAAGGAAATTTGTGGCCAAGAAGTAGTGGGTGCGACCAAAAGGTTATGACTAAGGTGCGGAAAAGTTAGGCATGGAAAGATAGGGCAAAACTTGTGGAAAAGCAAAAGGCGAATTAATGCCATGTACGGTGGTAGTTGGGGAGAAATTAATGTGGAGAATTTTGAAATGAACTATAAATTTGGTGAGTGTAATGTTATTATTACCTTGCATCCTTTGAGCTATCAAGTTGTGAAGTGCATGAAAAAGATCATAGTGTGATGAAATTTAATCTGATGGAGCGAAGAGAAAAAATTTGAGGCACATCATTTTTAGATCTCTATTGAGAAGTGTCATTAGGTTAGTGTGTGCATATTTGTAATGGAGGGTTCGTGTGACTAGGGTTTTGAAGAAGATAGGCTCATGGTTAGGGAAGGAAAATAGGGTTTAATGGACCAAGGGTTTGATTTGAGCTCAAGGCATGCAAGGTAAGGAGGTAACAAATTTGAAGTTACAGAATGTACCTATAAATCAAGAAGAGAAAATGGCACCAAGGTGAGATCCAGTAGTTAAAAGGATAGTAGAAGTAAAAAAAGAATGGTTGGTTGAGATGATGTAGTACCTTGAAGAGGTGATTGAGGGTAGGCCATGGACATCAAAGATAACATAGTGAAAGATCAAGTGATTTTAACCACAAAATGGAAAAAACCATTAAGGATATCATTGTGAAGATCGTCTGAAGACAAACAAGAGGATGACGATGGGAATAGGGTTTTGGATGATTCAGTGAAGAAACTATTGGAGAGTGTTGGAGTTATGCAACTCTTTGAGTTTCCATATTTTGGAAATCTTGAATAGTTATACCAATGGTGATGTCACACGCATGTATATGAATACTTCTTCTATTTCATGGGCAGGAGGATGCGGATTACCACCAAATTGGTTGGAAAGGTCACGGGGTTGCAGAAGACTTGAATCGAGTTCAAGATTGCGGGTGATTATCATATGATGAGGGAGTTGATGTGATGGACACCACATTTCAATATAAAAAGGGGAGGATGAGCATTCAAGGTTATGAACATAGAGGATCTAGCTACAAGGGTTGTGGTGTGGCTCGTAGGTTGAAAATTGGGCACCTCGAAGAGATGGACAGAGAGGTAAATCAATGTTGTCTACATATAGTGCATAAAATGGTGATAAGACCTATTACAACATTACAAGTTGCATTACATGGAGAGCCTAGTAGTAGAGGCATGCATCTAGATGACAAAGGTGATAAAATAACTTGGGGTGTTATTTTACTTTTGATTGTATTTAGTGAAATTGGCATGCCCAATGGGCCAAGGGAAAAATTTTGGGAGTATCCCATGGAAAATAAATCACTTGCGCATAAAATTTTTAAAGTACACATGTCATGGTTCCATTTCAAACACTTATAAGGAGTTCTAGAGAAATGGTTTAGAAGAATGTCAGAATTTGAAGGAGAGTGGCGCATACCATGTGAATTACCTAGTGTTTTGAATGGACAAGCAAAGTTCAGGTGTACCAACACTTCATCCTAGGGAGATTTTTCATGAAGATGGGCAAAAAAGAGCCCATGGTGTAAGTTACCCTTTATTTTCACTACACATTATTTTAAAGATTCGATGAACATATTTCATAATGCACAAAAGCTTGACTTTTGATGTTGATAAAGTAGATGCGGACATACATATTATACATAAACATATGTATGGCCCAACAAGGAGGCATATGTGGAGACAATGGAGACATATAACATTGACATTACCCTAGAGACCCTGGCTGTATAGGGAAAATTGAGCCTCTACATGTGCATATATGTGTACCTGAGGCCATGGTTCAAGGATGGAAAAAGGTGGTTGCGGGAGAGGACTTGTCATTACTAGGTCCTCCAAAATGGAAAAAATGGGGCATAATGAATCCATTAGAACAACACACCCCCTTAGGTAGGAAGAACTAGTACATGAAGTCTTAAAGAATGTCTTGAGAGCGAGAGGAGAGAGGAAAAGAGACAAAATTGGCCTCTTAATAGGAGAGAGAGGAGAAAGTTACATGTAGAAAAATGGGTGAAAATGTATGGATTGGCATAGATCATCACAGCCAGTAAAAAAGATCACCGCATGTAACACCATGAAGAAGGAGTAAGAAGAAGAAAGAAAAAATGAAAATATATTCCAAGGATCAAGGATAGTGATGAGAAAAGTCTTTAAATAAAAGCACGTGTGAGAAGTTGTTACACACCTAGTTTTGAATGTGAGAGGATGAGAGGATGATAGGTGGCGAGAACCTTTGTTCGGAGGATGTCCCTTGTATAGGTAGTGCATAGGACTGAAGAAGAGGAAAGTTGTGTTGTGGAGACACGAGATTTGTAGAACATGTTGCGTGCATGACTAAGGAAACTTGGGGAAAAGAGGAAGTACAAAAAAAATGTGTGGGCATCAAAGCACATGAGCACATAAGAGAGAGTGCACTAGTGAGCCCAAGGAAGATGATATGGTAAGAACACAAAACCTTGGCTATGTTGATGATGACAATGACAAGATAATTTGCACAGTTCTAGAGTACTATCACAAAGGAACAATTATATGGATGGGAATTGATGGATCTAGATATGGCGACTACATGCACCCGTAAAAAATTCATGGAGTATGCAGACTCACATGGATGAGCCTAACTTTTGATGTATGTGAGGAATCATGTGTGTCATCAGAGAATGAAGAAAGTTCCACATTCTCCCATATATCACAATCAAGCCAACTCAATTTTCAGATGAACAAGTGAGTAATGCATTAACAAAGGTATCTGCAAAGGTTGCATGTATAAATATTGATAAGGTGGAAACTATTCATGCTTTATTAGAAGATAAAAAGTATAAAGACACAAAGATTAAGTGCCTAACAGAAGAAAAGGAGGAGATGAGTTGAAGGTTGAAGGCGTATACTTTTGGATGGACATGGCGATAATAGGTCGGTGATGAAATTTTGAAGGAAAGGTTGCATTTGGAAGAGAGAGTGGTTGAGATATTCCCCTCTACTATGCATTACTTACACATTGTTCACATGGTGTTGGATGAGGTCCAATCCAATATGATGCCAAAACCAAAGGATGTTGTCATGTAGGAAGAAGAAGAGAGAGCTAAGGCAATGATAGCATGCACTAGATTACAAGTTATGAGTCTTTTTCTAGACTCTGAAGGATGAAATGAAAAAGGTAGATTTGGCATTGAACATTTGTGCATGATCTTGAGGTAATAATAACAAACAAGGACTATGGTGGAAGAAAATGCAGTCCTTGCAAAAACAAGATGAGACACTTGGGCATGAGGAGAGGCTCACTTTAGTAGCAGAAAAGTGTGATGCACTTACAACAACCCATGACCCTCATAAGGAGAAGATCAAAGACATTGGGAAACTAAAGTGTGGTGAATGGGATGTGATGGAAGGGATGGTCTCAAGTTTTGCCAACATCCTTAGAGTATTACGAAAATGAAGGTGAAAACATGACTATGGATGAAATGGAGGGGGTACTTATAGACATCCCTAAAAAAAAATAAGGCACTCAGTGATTGGAATGACCTAGAGGAGAGATTAAAAAGTGAATATCCGAGTTGATTCTACCTTTAAAACAAATAATAAGCTCTGTGTTGTGTGTTTTTAACTTATGAACTTGGTATTAACTTTATTTATACATTTTTAGGGTAGTGTGCCCATGTATTTTTTTTCTTGTGTAAAATTATTCTTTCATTCCTTATTCTTTATTCATGGAGAGATAAGTCATGGTTACCCATTTCGGGGGGAAAAATGAAGCAAGTGTGGGGTAATGTTGTTGATGAATGAACTACAACTAAGTAAGTATTGAAGGCATAAAGGTAAGGGCATGCGGACATAGGGTGTGGAGGTGCGTGGAAATTATAATGAAATAGGGCATGCACCAGGAAAGCGTGATATCAAGACTTAGTTGTTTTACATGATGAGGCTAAATATAGATGTTGAGTATGGGCACACATCAACATGAAGACTTGGAAGTGAAGCAAGGATATTTTGGACAAGTGGAAGATCAAATGACATGCATATTTTTTGAGCTATTAATAGGATTAGATCTAGTTTATTATTAGATAGTCTATTATTAGCAAGCTTACATGCTTTTGTATTTATCTTGTAGGGCACATGGCTATTCTTAGCATGTATCTTTTTGAGGATGCATGAGTAGTGAAGGGAAAGTCCCCACTACCTATATATATGTATTGATTTACATGGTTTAGGGATCCCCATTTTGTTAGAGTTATGTTGTTGGTTTATGCTTACACATGACTCATGGTGAAATTATTTTGTATGTATTTGAATTCTATGTTTTATAGTAATTAATACAATGGATCTTTGTGGTTGGATATTGGTTGTTGATATATTTGTGACTGGTTATTTTATGGTAAACCTAATCTTGATTCTTGTATAAGTTATTCTTGCATATGGTTATGATCTAGAATTGTTTATGGTTATCTTTGCCTTATTATTATGGAATTGGAATATATATTAGTGTGTTCTTATCATGCTAACTCCTTGACAAAGCTTCCATAAAATAAGTACCTGTACCCTTTCTCACTTCGGGTGAGTGCTAAGGTTTTCCTAGGTGATGTGCCAACACGCCTTGAGCTTTTGGTAAAATAAAAATCTCATTCCTTGTGGTCATATAACCCCTTAAGAAATGGATACTCGGTTTCAGAGATTGTAGTAGACATGGAAGCTCATGCATGAAGTACTAGAAGTGTCCATCATTAAGAGGACATAAATTTATGAATGAGTCTTGGTATCTTCACCGTATAACCATTCCTCCGAGTATACATAATGAGTATAGGTGTTAGAGCCCCGATAACTAAGGAACCATGGACTCGGAGGTAGGGTAGTTGCATTCAAGAAGAAACACAAATTTTGGTGATACCTTTGTCTTAACTTGTAAGGAAAAATTATAAAGAACTCAACCACACACCTTAGATCAAAATAATGGGCCTTGAATCAATCCTTGAGGGAAGTTAGAGCATAATATTGAGTTTTCATGTTAGCAGAGTCATGTGCCTAGGGTTTCTAGTGAGTATTTCCATTATCTCTTGATTGCACCATGGAGATTGTAAGAAAATTGGAAGAATAGTTTTTTCCAAGTTATTCTAACAAAAGGAGAACGTTTAGTATCAAACTAAGTACCCACACCCAAGGTAATGATGAAATTTGGTTAATAGGCGATCAAACACATTGCCTTATGTTGAATGGGAAGAAAGACCATTTTACAAAGCAAGTGCCAAGTATACTTGGGGTTAACCCTTGGATATTTAGGGAAAGTTTGAATGGATTAATGGGTTCTTAAAAATGCATTCCTTGTAGCCTAAAAAATCATGGAGAGGAATATAAGCTTGATAGTATAGTGAGGTAGGCCTAGAAAGAAACTTGGGAGTCTAGAATGGAAAGAGAGATAACAAGAAGGGCTTGTAAAATTGAGTCACAAAAATAGAGACCCATCTTTTTGGTAACAAAGGGTAGGTTAATATGCTTTTAATTTTTAATGGGAATTTATACATCCTTCTAACCATGCATGGAGTGGTGGGGTTTGGTTGTTAAGAGCAACTTAAGGGAAATATTGACAAAGTAGGGTAAGTGTGATGAATGGAAGCTTCTTAATTCATATTATGCTTAATATAACAGTGTTTCACGTGTTTGACATGGTTCAACCTTTAGTGAATTCAAAGAATCCAAAAGGAAAGAACTTTCTAGTGTGTGCGTGCTTAGAACTAGGAGATAGACAAGAAGGAAAATTGACAAAGGTGAGTTCCAAAGGGATTTATGAAACCAAACAAGTTTGATGATTTAATTAAAGGTAAATGAAGGTGTAAGAAAGGTACAATGGTGATTATCCCCTTCCTAGGTGAGTATTGTCAATTCAAACAATTTTTGAGAATTATAGACTAGAGTATGATCCTCATATTACAAAGTAAAGGTGAAGTGTGGTTCTTGAACCTCCTTGGTTGTTGAATATATGAATGATACAAATTTTTCCTTTGCATAAATCATTTACAATAATGTGTGTTATTTGATTCCTTTCATTATTTTAATCATTTATGTCATACTCTTAAAGCACATGAAAATAAGTTACTTTTTATGGGAAAACTTAAGTATGGTGATAATACTTCCAATCAATCTAATAAAAATTTCAAAGTAAATATGCCTTTAAGAGAAATCCTAGTGAGCCTAATCCTACTGTTAATGTTGTATCTCAACCAAAAAATCTCCAAATATAACCTACATGATGCAATTTTACTATATTTCCATATCCACCTCATGTGTTGTTTCCTCAAATCATTGAAAGCAATTTGATTTCTCTTCCATCCCCTCTTGAGCTAGATCCTAATCATCCTCATGGAAAGAGTTTTGATGAAAATACACATTGTGATTATCATAGATGTAATGGAAATTCTATTAATATATGATTTAATCTTAGACATTTGATCTAGGAATTGATTGATAATAATGCAATTGAACTACATGAGCCTACTATTTCTAAATCTACTAATGGAAATGGAAAGCTTAATATTTTCAATGATTTTATACCCAAAAATTTAAAATTAGTTCATGAATCTTTTTCAATCATTCTTATCATGTGGTTCCACCTCTATCACCTTTTGATTATCACCGTGGGTTTCTTTATGGTACTACTAATATTACCCCATCTATTATTACTTTCACTTTGATTCATATTTTCATGCTTTGTTTTCATCGCATAAAGTTCAAATTGATTCTTTTGTTACTACTTATATTGTTAAAAATGTTATGATACATCCTCCTTTCAAACGTAATACATGTTCATTATCTTTCTTGTGAGGTATTGGCTTTCCATCATCACATATGAAACTTAGATTGCCTAATTCTCATGAGCATGCAATTCTCCTAATAATTTTTGGGCCTCTGCTATCTTTTTGCCTATATTCATTGGATCTAAGGTTATGTATTTTTATATTGTATTAGGAAGTCCTTGGATTAAGTTTCCAAATCCATCCCATTCATGATTCATTTATATCTTAATTTTGTACATAAGCATCACATTTTCACTATTCGAGGCATCCCAATGTGAACTCCATTATCTTTGGAAACTATCACCATCACACCTTTATTTTCTACTACCAATAGTGCACCTATTGTTTAAGGTGTTTTTCAATTAGTGTTATAAATGTAGAAAATACCAAAAATCAAATAAGCAGGGTTTACCAATACCTGCACCGACTATTTCAATGTCAAGATGATCGAACATGGATAATGTGAAAATGCTCCTCCTTTCACCAAGTGAAGAAACCTGTATGCAAAGACAACTAGAAAAAATATATTAGATAAATATGATAATGAGTTATTTGGCAAGTGTTGATCCCAGGGAATCTAAAAGGACTTCCTTAAAGGGTGTCAACTCATTTGATACAATTAATTTATTTTGATAATGGTAATAAGATAAATGATAAAATAGATGATTCAAAATTCAACGTGAATAGGAAGATCTTGTTCATTCATAAGCATCCTAGGATATGACTATGGAAATATCGAAGTCCTCAAAATAGTCAGTACCATAACTCTTTAGTTTTTTTCACTCTTGTTAGATGATTTCACCCCGATCTTCAATGTCTAAATAATGTTTGGTGTAAATGCGATGGAGAACAAGGTGAGTTTGTGGAGAATATAAGAATTTTACCATATGAATTGTTTTCGGATGATTGAAAGATCGTATATGCTAGTAATTGGGTGAGAGAGACTTAGAACAGTCATCTACAAGAAACACATCTTAAAAACCAATAGATTATGACAAGGAAGATTGATAAAAATGATAAAAATGTAATAACGATAGGAAATGATAAAATTTATAGGTATCATTAATGATATATAGAAATCATGCGAAGTTGGAAGGATCACATGTGATTACAAAGATCACTGGAGATCATTGTGAAAAAATTCTATTTTGATAGAATGCTAAACCGAAAGAAAATATCTAATGCATAAATAAAATAACAACAAAAACGAATGAAGAATTTCTTACTTTGTGAATGTGAAAATTGATTGATAATGGTGTAAATGATTACAAGATCTTGTTGAATATTTAGTGATGTGACATAGGTCTTAGGGATATCTAGATGCACGTAGCATGATCGTATAACTTTCGGCGTAGAGAGATTCACTATAGTCATTCTGGATCCTCGAAATAAGAGCTTTGTGGTCTTATTTATAATCATTGATGATTTGTTAGGATCTCTAGTGATCCAATTTTTTTAGGAAAGTAGCTTGAAGTGGTTTTAACTAACTCTAAGTTAATATTTTACGAGTGGGGATATGAGGTAATGTGGTTAAGGGTGTTAATAGGTTGGGTAATGGGATAAAAATGGGTTTAGATGGATGGTAGATGGTTAAGGATGTTTTAGGGAGGTTAAAGTAGGTTTACAGGGTAAAAATATGATTTTACAGGGATGAGGGTGGTGACTTAGGTTATAATAGTTTGATTGATTTAATGTGTGTGTATAGGGTGTAGGTGGGATACCTAAGGTAATGAAAACTTGATGTCTACATTTTCCCCCTTTTTGTCAAGTGGTTTTGATGGAAAAACTACTAGACGAAAACAAGTGAGATGATTTGATTTCTGTTTGGATAGGTGTGCCCCCAAATTGGGGGTGATTGTGACGAAGTGCAATAATCACCAATTTGAAAGAGTTATTGAATGAGATAGATTTATATGATATTTGTGTTTCGATTTAAGCTTCCCCAAGACTAGGCATGGAAATAAGATTGCCACAAAGGTAGAATTACACTATCATTGATTCAAATGATAAGGCAACCAAGGGGTTCACAACTTATAGACATATGACTCATAGGAAGCATCCACGGGAAATGATCATGACAGGATATGCTATCCATTATGTATCGGGAGACACAGGTTTTGATAAATGATGTTGCCAAAAATATGGGATTTGAAGGCCATGAAGTCAAGTGATAGGGGAACCAACATGTTCATTTCCTATAGACATATGACTTATTGGTGATAAATTTACATAACTTAAGATGGATTTTAATAAAGGAAAGATTTACATTGATTAAAAAATTGTGAAAAAATGATAATTGGATAAGGTTATGGGGCGTTTAAGGATGGGTTTGATAAAGGGAATAAATCACTCGGTGATTAATCGATCGGATCGTTATCAATAATAATCACCGGTGATCAAACAGATTGCTAACGATTGGGTGGGTGGTGATAACTATTGAATATATAATGAGTGCGGAGATTTATTTGAACCATTGTGTTTTTTTAGATTAATATTTATAGAGTATTTTTGTGTGATTTTGAGTTTGATTGAGTGAGATGGAGGTGGTTGGAGCTAGATAAAGACGTTAGAGACCTATGCATGATGAGGTAGGTGGTTTATTGAAATTGTTGTGTGTTTTTTTATATTTAGGATATGGAATTGTCGAGATTTCACATGAAAGCATTGGTGATCCATAGGATTGATGGCGATTAGTAGTGATTTCTAGTGATTACGTAGGAATGCTATCGATTTAGTTGGTTTATGATCGATATTTAGTATATATGTTATAGTTGATTAAGTGATTTTGATTGGTTATTGATGCTTTTTATCATTTTCATGGATATAGGCTAGAGACCGATTGACTACATGGGACATGGTCTTGAAAAACCTTGATGAGGTGCATGAGTAGTTATCACATGAGGAGTGTGAGCATTGAGATGTTGTGGGGTTAGGTGGGATGTGTCATTTCCGAGGTATCCATAGGGATACTAGATTATTATTAGATTTTTTGAGAGATGGGACCCTATTACATGTATTTTTGGTTGTGAAAAGGGAGATGCCATTGAATTTGGAGGATGTGTACCAAATTCTATATTTTTCAAGATCAGGGTGAGTAGATTTATACTATTGATGAGGTAGGACGGGATGCTACGATGCAACATTTATATGGAGATGATGGTTTGAGGTTGAGTTTTATGATGGATGTCTCTCGTATGGATCCTTATATCATGATGATGTTGGGTATTAGTTATTATGCCTTATTGGATTCTAGATCGAGGGGCAATTTTCATATATGTTAATAGGTGTCGTAGGGAATATGTTGGAGTTTAGGACAATGTTTTTGTGGGCCCTACTATTTTGGTGTAGTTTTATATGGAGTTAAAATCTGATTTGGTGTGGATATATCATTTTTGTTAAAGTGTTGGGCTTACTGAGCATATTGCAATGGCTTGGCCGAGAGGATTTCCATGGATGAGGTTGGTGGATTTGGATTATCCTATAGGATTTATGAGATGAATATTAGATCATGGGGCGACATGGCTAGTTAGGGATGAGGATCACTATAGGAAGCTCATGGTTGGTCTACAAGTAGGTGGTGTAGTTTAGATGTCATATACATGTCTCCCAAAGATGGTCGATATAATGAGGGTGTTGGTGGCTATGTAGTAGGATAGGTGGGTATGGGGGTGGAGGGATGCTTGAGTGGGAGTTGGTTTGATTTGGATGTGTAAGATGGAAATTTGGTTTAGTGAACGATGTGCTAGAGGTAATTGTAGACACCAAAATTGGGTCACACCCCCTCGGTCCCTCGTCAAATAATCAACTCGAACACACTCACCTAACCATGGCCCCTTACACCCCACACTAATATTAATTTAATTTATAATATATGATCTCATCTTACTCTCCTTTTTATTAAGTTTGATTGCATTTTGTGACTTTTATTTGATCTGATATGAGTTAGGATGTAATTGTCTGTCTTTTGATTGATTGTGATTCTAATGTTTAAAAGCTCTAAAATTCTAACTGAAGTGTGTGTTTGAAATTTAGTTTTGTAATAAAGCAGGTCTAATCAATCGAAGAAATGAAGTATGTAGCATTCAACATGTTTTCGGTAGCATCTGTTCCAACACAACTTAGTTCTGAACTTCCAAGCTAGTTCCGAAACTCCATTACATAGTCATCATCTAGTTCCAAAACTTTTGGACTTAGTTCGAACTCCAATATTTAGTTCCAGAATTTTTGGACTTAGTTCCAGAACTCCTGGGTATAGCTCTGAACTCTCACGGTTTTGATCCTTAATGATTTCCTATGGTTCTAGAACTTCTCTGAAGTTTCAGAACCGATGGAATTTTATCTATTTTAACCACATCCGAGATTTTGCATCAATGAACCCTTTCAATCAGAAAGGATGAGAAGATTTCTGAACGCAGATCTAGGGATAGTTATCTTACAACTTGTCTGATCAGCCACAATCCAAGTCAACATCTATTTTGGGAATGATTCGATTTCATCATAATCATAGAGACAACTATGATTGTAAATGTATATATAAGCAGACCTATAGTAGATAAATAATAAAATAAATAGAGATAGAAATAGAATAGAGAAGTATATACTAAGTACATAGATCCAGTATGTTTTGTAATACCGAATGTTTTATCAATAAAATAGCCATTCCTGTTTGAGAGAATTCTAAGTTGTTAAATCCTGATTCAAGGAGGAGCAAGGGCCCACTCCCCCAAGGACCAAGATATTCATTTATTTGGTATTTATATTTCTTAAGAAAATAGTTTAGATCTATTAATTCTGTATTTTTTAATTCTTCTAGTTAAAATCTATTGTATACTTGTTCCTACAGGTGTTTAGATAGATTCTTATTTTCTCTTGCAATCATTTTTAAGCATTCTAAGTTGTGTGTGTTTATTTCCAAAGAAAGTGTGTTTACTTTCAAAAGCAAGTGTGTTTATTTCAAAAGCAAGTGTGTTTATTTCCATTTTGCAAAGTGTGTTTCCTTTCAAAGAAATCTTTCAGTGTGTTTCTTTCAAAAAAGTTTTCATAGTATGATTTAAATAAGGTTTTACCAAGAAGTCCTTAAGACATTGAAAATATCCCCCAGAAAATACAAAAATAACTACAGTCAACTACTAGATCAATAGGATTACTCTTGTTGCATATAGCTTTAGACACACCCTTGTTTGATATGACATCAACAAGAAGTTGATTAAATGAAGGGAATAACGACACCCATCATTTTTGGTGCATTTCAGGGATACACTAGTTGGAATTTTCTAATTAAGTGTTAGCAAGAGAAACAATCATACATCTAGTAGTTGAAGGATCTTCCCTACTATATCATAAAATATATGAGTAGACCAAGAGACTCAAAGGGTAGATTCCTCCCAAGAACATCTTCACAAGAATTCATAACATCCTCTAGTCCAAATAAGGAAATTGATCAAGAATTGGAGGCACCATCATCCCCTGTTATACAAGAAACAAAATTGCCACCTTTGGAATTCTTAGATCAGTCACCTGAAGGAAGTGGAACTTTTAGGAAAAGGATTATTACTCAAGATCCATTTAGGGTGAGTTTTGATTCTCAATTGAGTAGTCAACCTCCTACTCCTATTTTTCACCTTCCCCAAGGCATACCACATACCACATTGATTGGGAGGAAAATTCAGAAAATATTTTTAAAATGGCATGAGAAGCTGAAAGAGTACCTGATAGGACCTTTACTTATCCAATCCAATTGGGAGATGATGATACATCAATGAAAAATATCTCACCTACACATTTACCCACATTTAGAGGGATGTCATCTGAAGATCCTAACCAATTTTTGTTTGAGTTCAAGGTACTATGTCAGACCTATGACTACAAAATAGATAATCAAAAACTCAAGTTGTTTCCATCCACTCTAAAGGATGCAACAATGAGGTGGTTCATGGGATTACCATCCAAATCTATTAGCACTTGGGCACAAATGGAGACTTCCTTCCTAGACAAATACCAGATTATTGTAGAGGGAGAAATAGGAAGGAAGAATTCTTCAAAATCAAGCAGGAGGAAGATGAAAATATAGAAGACTATTTAGATAGATTCCTCTTTGTGAGAAAAAGGTGTGGATTTGTACTTCAAGAGGAGTTAAGTAAAACCATTTTTCTTAAAGGTTTGGATGATGAATCTAGGGAATCCCTTAACTTGATAGGAGGTGGAGACATTGATCAATTAAGAATGAATGAAATTAAGGAGATTTGTAGAAGCTATTCCATAGAACAAGGGGTGGACCTAGAAAAGGAAAATCAGTGAAAATTCTGAATCCAGATATGAACAAACTAATGGATGAGTTAGAAAACTTTAAAATAGACATTTTAGTTCAATTAACCTCTACTATGGATGGATTACAAGCTAAAGAAAATGCCAAAACTGAACCATTGGCTATGTATTGTCCTAGATGTAGGAAGAAGCATGCAATAAGAGACTGTCCTTTGGATAAAATATAAATGTGTCTTATCTATGAATCTAAAGAACATGATACTGATGCTTGTTCTCTACTTCCAGTCATAAAGAATCAGCTTAAACAAACCAGTACATCATCCACAATAGAAGAATTGAATTTTTTTCGAGACAACCTAACCAAGGGCAGTTTATGCCAAGATCAGTTCCTAATCCCTGGATGATGCCATGGGCTGCTCAGACAGTACCAAAAATTGGGGACAACCACCTTGGGTACCTCAACCAACATGGAACCCTCAAGATTGGGAAAATCAAGCTTGGTATGCTCAGGGACATCAACAACCATGGGTTGGTCAAGGAAATCCTTATGCTTGGTCACAACCTAGATGGAACCCTAGTAATTATGCTCAAGGAAGAACATATCCAAATCAGAATCAACAGCCATCATGGGATCCCCTACATAGAATTCAAAATTCACAAACTGAGAATGTAGTCCAAATGCAAATACCAACACATAGCATAGAAAACCCAAGAAACAAACAAACAACTCTTGTTTATGGAACAAAACCAGAAAAATCAGTTGATTTACATGTCATGGATTGTAAGGATATTCAAACTAGATCTGGAAAAATCATTAGCAGTCCACCTGTTATAATCACTGAAATGACAGAAGAAAATGAAATCCCTAGTACTATTGTTGTTCCAAAAGAGGATATAAAAGAAAATAAAAGGAGCCAGATAGTGAACACTACTGAGACTCCATTTCCAGAGAGATTTAAAGAAGCTATAGAAACCAAGGAGTCTGAATTGGTATAGGAACTAAGGAAATTGAATATTGAAATACCACTATTACAAGAAATTAAGGACATTCCCGAATTGAACAAATTAATCAAAATGTTATGTTTGAAAAATCCTGGAAGGAAGAAACAATACCCCAAGACTATCAAAGTAGATGGGAAACTTGCTGATTTATTAGCAGGAAAACTTTTACTTCCCAAATACGGAGATCCTAGAAGTCCTGTTATTTCTATCTCTATAGGGAATAAGGATATACATAATGTTTTGGTAGATTTGGGAGTGGCTATAAATGTAATGATAGTGGATACTTTGAAAACATTACCATTAACGGGTATACAACCTACTAATACCATATTGCAGATGGCAGACCAATCTGTAGCAAAACCAAAAGGGATTATTGAAGACGTGGCGGTTATGGTGGAGTCATGGGAATATCCAGTTGACTTCCTTATACTGCAGCCAAAAGGTAAAACATTGGGTTATCCCATTATTTTGGGTAGACCATGGTTAGCTACAATTTCTGCCTTAATTGATTGTAGGTCAGGTGATATGACAATCTCAATGGTAAGAACTCTAAGAAAATTTCCTTATATCCTTCTGCATGACCTTTTACTGACAATCAATGAATAATTGTGGGTTGATTCTCCTGATACTAATAAGAAAAATTTGTCTTCTTTGGCTATGATCACATTACGAGGATCATGTAAGAGAAGTAGAAGAGATGATTAATCCACCATTGGATGAGCACCAACTATCCTCAAAGCAATCAAAAATAGTTCTGGAACCTGTGAACTTAGTTCAAAACCACATTTTGTTCTTGGTTCCGAACCACCACATTTAGTTCCAGAACCACCACATTTAGTTCTAAACCATGACAATAATGGTTCTCTATGATTGGAAATAATTTCACTCCGGAGGAATGAGATTTCTCATGGGGAGAGGAAGAATCAGTAGCTTCAGTTTCAAATACATCAGGGAATGGTGAAGAATTTTTGGAAAGTAGCAGTGATGAAGAGTTTGACCTACAAAGAGATAAGTATCATAATTCTCATTACTTGTCCTTTTTCTAGTATTTTGTCTCAAGGAACTTTTGGAGATGTTGCTACATATCATATGTTGTTACCACATGCATGTCCACTAAATACTTTAATGGAACCCTTTCAACAAATCAATTCATCACACATTGGAACCAAACATGTTGAGATTCAACGGGTAAAATTTTGAACATTAACAACTAGTTGAAGGATGATGAAGAAGCTAAATTGTTTGATGTTCTAAAAAATCATACTAAAGTTTTTCTTGGGATTACAAATACATGAAGGGAATTCATCCAAGTATCTACACTCATCACATCTATACTAAAAAATGTTAAACCAGTTAGGCAGCCTCAAAGAAGGATTAACCCATCCTTAAGGGATATAGTCAAACAAGAAATTGAAAAACTATTACAAGTAGGTTTTATCTACCCTATCTCAGATAGTCAATGGGTATCTCCTCTTGTAATTGTTCCTAAAAAATAAAGGAAATGGAGAATATGTGTTGACTATAGGGAATTGAAACAAAGCCACACTAAGAGATTATTTTCCCTTACCATTCATAGATCAAGTCCTAGACAACCTTTCAGGTAAATAGTACTTTTCCTTCTTGGATGGCTTTAGTGGATACAATCAAATCAAAGTTTTTTGCTTGAAGATCAGACAAAACAACATTTACATGTCCATGGGGTACCTTTTCCTATAGGGTGTTACCATTTGGCTTTATGCAATGCTCCTATAACTTTTTTTGAGAGTATGCCTTACTTGCATTGCTTTTCATTTGATCTAACAAATTTTTGTGTTTCCAGGTATATATGGATGACTTCACTGTACATTAAGAAATACATTTGATGATGACATTTACGATGATGCTTTGAGAAATCAGATAGAGTGTTAACAAGATGTGAACAAAACAATCATCTCTTAGTGATGAAAAGTGTTTAATGATGGTTTCTATGAGGGGATTGTATTAGGACACCATATTTCAAAAAAGAAATTCAAGTTAAGATCAAAAAAAATTAGGATCATTTCATATTTACCTATTCCTCAAACCCCAAACATATATCAAGTCATTTCTAGGACATGTTTGGAACTATAGGTGCTTTATAAAATATTTTAAAATATAAAATTGACTCCCCATGTTTAATTTGCTAACCAAGGATTGTGAATTTTTGGGATGAAAAGTGTCAAAAATGCTTTTGAAGAAATTAAAAAAAATTAATCAAAGTGCCCCAATATTGAGAGGACCTAATTGGGAAAATCCATTTCATATCCAAATATCTGCCTTAAAATAATTCCATTGGTGTAGTTTTGGGACAAAAAATGAAGAAAAATGGAAAATTGTATGCTATTTATTATCTTAGTAAGAATATTACTCCCCCTTTCAACAAATAGAAGTTACACCACCACTTTCAAAGAGATTTTTGGAATGGATTTATCAATCAATAAATTCAAAATATTTTCATCTCAATAATATTGTGTACATTAAGATATTTGTACACATAAATTTCATAATTAAATATTTAATGAAAAACTAGTTTTCGTTGGAGGAAGAATAATTTGATGGTTATTACTTTTGAAGAATTTGATATTACCATTGTGGACAATCCAAGGTAAATCAAACTTTTGAAAGATTTTGCTTTTTTAGATATCCAAAGTTGAAGGGGGTGATCATTTGGGAAGGTATTCAATGATGAATGTTAAAATGAAATTGGTCTGATGCTGTTATGAAAAATTTTCTTCATTTGAAGAATGATGAAAGAAAAAAGGTGCATTAATGATTCCCTCTTCAAAAAATAAATTAAGAAAGATGGTGTGATGTTTGTTAAATGTTTTTGCCCAAGTATCTTAGATATCAGATAGTATCTTCAAATTTCCAATTTGGAGGGTTGAGGAAAAATAACATTTTGCAAATGTGATTCTATGATGTGTTGAAAATATATATATTGCATGAATTTTTCATGTAATCCTGAGATCATTTTTTCTTTGAACCAGAAAGGATTCATTCTCCGATTATTCAATAACCTTAAAGAACCATTTTAACTCCTTTTTGCATCAAATTTGTATCATTTCCTCGTTTATGATTTATAGGAGATATAAGATTGTTCTTAAATCGATTTCTCTTGAAATTTCAAACATTAATTAAAGTTTAATGTTTCATGTCAATGAAGTACCTTTTCCTATATTTGTGTTAAATTTTTTGATTTTGGATTGATGTTTAACCAAATTTTTCAATTTGAATCCTTTCAAATGAAACTTTTTGAATTGATTTATAATTTTGTGAAAATAGGGGTATATGCATTAGAAGTTAGAAAAGCTTTCATCATGAAGGGAAAAAAAATTTAAATTCACTCTACTTTCTTTGATTAAAATTTATTGAAAAGTTTGATGTACAAGATGTGATAATGAAAATTTCCCATAAATCCTTTGATGATTCATTTAACTGAATTGATGATAAATATTTAATATTGTTTAAAAGTCAATTCTGTTGATTTGATGCACATTATTTTTAATTGAGGAACAAGTTTCCTCAATAAATCAAAATTAGTACCAAAATTTCAATTTTATCCTTTCCTCGAAATCCTTTGGGATAATCAAAAACAATTTAGGACATGTTTGAATATCTCCCACTTTAAAATACATCATTTCAAATTTGAATTCATCCATGGGATTGGATTTGCTACCCTTGAATTGTATTTGTGTTTAACAAAGAATATTAAATCCATTTCATGAATTAGAAAATTTTCCTCAAGAAATTAGTTGAAAAAAATCTTAATCAATCATCCAGTGATTTAGCCTTTGAACTTTATTGATTTTGACCACATTTACCAAAATCCATTTTATCTCAAGAGCCATCTCCAGTAATCTCATGATTTTTAGTTTTGGGACAAAAATTGAAAAGGAAAAATTAGTATGCTTCTCTTATTTCAAGGCACAATTAATAAAATAGCAATGATGAAGAGTTTTCCTAAATCCTTCGATCTACTTTTTCAAAACCTAATTTCTTTAATTCTATAATTTTGGAATCAATAAATTTTGACATATACATTTATCTACCACAGAATGTTGTAAAATCACATAATGCAACTCAAAGATTTAATGAATTAAATTTAATTTGAACATCAAGTTCATCACACATTGGAACCAAGCATGTTGAGATTCAATCGGGGTAAAATTTTGAATATTAACAGGTGGTTGAAGGATGATGAAGAAGCTAAAATGTTTGATGTTCTAAAAAATCATACTAAAGATTTTCTTGGGATTACAAAACATGAAAAGGAATTCATCCAAGTATCACTCATCACATCTATATTAAAAACATTAAACTAGTTAGGGCCTCGAAAAGAAGAAGGATTAACCCAACCTTAAGGGATATAGTCAAACAAGAAATTGAAAAACTATTACAAGTAGGTTTTATCTACCCTATCTCAGATAGTCAGTGGGTATCTCCTCTTGTAATTGTTCCTAAAAAGAATGGAAAATGGAGAATATGTGTTGACTATAGGGAACTGAACAAAGCCACACTGAGAGATTATTTTCCCTTACCATTCATAGATCAAGTCTTAGATAACCTTTTAGGTAAACAATACTTTTCCTTCTTGGATGGCTTTAGTGGATACAATCAAATCAGAGTTACTTGTTGAAGATCAAGACAAAACTACATTTACATGTCCATGGGGTACCTTTTCCTATAGGGTGTTACCATTTGGCTTATGTAATGCTCCTACAACTTTTCAGAGAGTTGTACTTGCAATATTTGTTGATCTAACAAATGATTGTGTTGAGGTATATATGGATGACTTCACTTGTACACAAGAGATACATTTGATGATGCTTTGATGAATGCTTAACCAGAGAAATTGGATAGAGTGTTAACAAGATGTGAACAACACAATTTATCTCTTAGTGATGAAAAGTGTTTAATGATGGTTGATGAGGGGATTGTATTAGGACACCATATTTCAAAAAGAGGAATTCAGGTTGATCAAAAAAAATTAGGATCATTTCAGATTTACCTATTCCTCAGACCCCCACAGATATCAAGTCATTTTAGGACATGTTGGGTACTATAGGCACTTTATCAAATATTTCAGTAAAATTTCTGCCCCCATGTTTAATTTGCTAACCAAGGACTATGAATTTCTTTGGGATGAAAAGTGTCAACATGCTTTTGAAGAAATTAAAGAAAAATTAATCACTACCCCAATATTGAGAGGACCTAATTGGGAAAATCCATTTCATATCCAAACAGATGCCTCAAATAATTCCATTGGTGCAGTTTTGGGATAGAAAGATGAAGAAGGAAAAATGTATGCTATTTATTATCTTAGTAAAAATCTTACTCCCACTGAAAAGAATTACACCACCACTGAAAAATAATTTCTTGTTGTGATTTATGCAATCAATAAATTCAGACATTACATTATAGGGTACAAAATATTTGTACACACAGATCATTCAACAATTAAATATTTAATGAACAAACCAGTGGTTGGAGGAAGAATAATTAGATGGTTATTACTTTTACAAGAATTTGATATTACCATTGTGGACAATCTAGGTAAATCTAATGTGGTAGCTGATTTTTTGTCAAGACTAACCACTACAGGGAGCAAGATCCAGTCAAGGATAACTTTCCAGATGAACAATTGTTTGCTATTCAGCAAGTACACCATGGTTTGCTGATATGGAAAATTATCTTGCAACAGGGAAGTTTCCTCCTTCTTTCACTAAGAAACAAATAAAGAAGTTAATCAAAACCAGTGCACAATTCAAATGGTTAAATGGAATGCTATTTAAATGTGGTCCTGATTTTGTTTTACGTAGGTGTGTAAGAGAAGATGAAATCTTTGACATCCTCTAGAGCATGTCATGATGAACCAAGTGGAGGACACTATTCAGTGAAAAGAACAACTCATAAGATACTTGGCACTTGGTTATTATTGGCCATCTCTTGTACAAGGATGTGAAGAGATATATCAAGTGGTGTGATCCTTGTCAAAGGATGGGACAACCAACTTTCACCAATGAAATGCCTCTTCAACCTCAAGTAGTGATTGAACCATTTGAGAGATGGGGATTGGATTTTGTTGGTCCCTTTAATCCTCCTTCACAAGGAAAGGAATATATTCTTGTGTGTACTGACTATGTGACAAAGTGGGCAGAAGTGCAGGCATTGACAAATGCCACTGAAGAAGTAGTTGTTGATTTCCTTTGGAAAAAATTATGGTAAAGTTTGGAGCACCAAGGAGCATAGTTTCAGATCAAGGACCACAATTTATGTCTAATATGATCCAAGATTTCACAATGTATTACCAAATCAATCATAGGAAGTCATCTCCTTATCACCCACAATCAAATGGACAAGCTGAAGTAACAAACAGAGAATTGGAGAACATCCTTACCAAAATAGTTGAAGCTTGGGAGAAAATATTGGGTAAAGAGACTACTTGAAGCTTTTGGGCTTATAATACAACTTGGAAAACTACAACAGGGTTTTCACCATATGAGTTAGTCTATGGGAAAAATCCCTTGTTTCCCATTGAGTTTGAACTTCAGACATTGAGGACAACAGTTAAGGTGGGTATTGAGTTGGATGCAGCTCAAAAGAAAGAATCCTTCAACTCAATGAATTGGATGAATTGAGGATGGAAGCACTTCAGTAGATAAAGATAATCCAAGATCAAAGGAAGCAATGGCATGACACACATATCAAGAAAAGACAATTCAAAGTAGGAGACTAGGCATTGTTGTTTGATTCTAAGTACCAACAATTCAAGGGAAAATTGAGAACCAGATGGTTGGGACCCTATCAGATTGAGAGATATTTGACAATGGTTCTATTCAGTTACTTCCCATTGATGGCAGCAAAAAAACACTCTTGGTCAATGGACATAGGCTAAAAATCTATAGGAAGCCTCCCACTAAGGATGAATTCTTGAGGAAGATTGAAGCAGACAAAAAGAATTTGATCATATGGAAGAACCCAGTTCTTCCAAAATGATCAAATAACTAGATGATAGATCCAGAATAAAGGGAAGAAAATGAAAACTAGTAAATGGTGTTTTCTTCCCCAAAAAAAAAAATAAAAAAATAATAAAAAAAATAATTTCTCTCAAAGGTCAATTGAAAACCAACAAATGGCGGTTGACCTCTTCTTTATGGCTAATTCAAATAAAAGGGAATTCTTTTGAATTCCAGTTGTCTTATCTAACCATGTTTTTTTCCACTTGTAGGAATGATGAGTCATCATAACAAAAGGATTACATCATCAAGGATGGTAATTATATCTTTTAACTTATTTAGGGTTAAATTAAATGTTTGCATGTGTGATTTGACTTGATTTAAAAGTTGGTATGATGAGTCATCTATTTATACATTATGATTACAAGTGAGTAATCATGAAGATGATTTGGATGGAATAAGTGGTGGCATAGTTATCATGAGTAATCATTAGTGCAAAATCAAGTGAAATAAGTTGCAGAGAGATTTTGAGGGAGAAGCAGTGAATTAAGCTTGTGTTCCACAACAAAGAACAAAGGTTTCCGTAGCTAAGAATAGAGGTTCCACAACTAAGAATAGAGGTTCCATAGCCAAAGTCATCAGTTCCATAGCTAAGCAAGAAGGCCTTATAACCCAATTTTACACATAAATCAAAGGAAACAAAACTTGAGCTGATATGGGGATTAAAAAGAAATCAGAACCAGAGGATGATTCCCAAATGCTTCTCGCAGATAAAGAAGTGGCATCTATCTTTGAGCATGTAGGATGGCTAGAGTTCTGAAAAATTTTCAAAGTATAATGATGAATTAGTAAGAGAATTCATCATAAACCTAGAGCAATCCAGGACAAAGGTGAGAAATATTTTATTCCTTTTTCTATAAATACAATAAGTAATGTGTCTAGAGTGCCAATTGTGCATGTCCCACATCCTACCAAAGGGACCTTGAAAGAACTAGGTTGAAACCTACTACAAGAAGGGGAAACTAAACCCCAATACATTTACAATACAAAGAAAATCATAAAAGGGGTCAGAAGGGCTAGTTTTCCCAAACCCTTTGATAGGGTAGCATTTTGGATAGTGAAATATTTAACTTGTGATGGTCAATTTGGGTCTATAGGAAAAGAAGTCCTAAAATGCTCATATATCTGAAGTATGGAGCCACAAAACTAGAATACATAATAAACCTTCCAGGGTTTCTTTTTTATTCTATCCAGACCATGGCCCAGAGGTATTCCTGGGGTGTTGGGACAATCAGGCATCATGGGTTAATTCATTTAGTATGCCAACACCATTTTCTGTCAAAGAAAAATGGAGAAGAAATTTGGGAAAATTTTCTTGGAAAGTTTAAGAAAAACCCTAATATTATCATAAGGACAATACCAACTCCATTTTCTCCTTCAACTAATTTGGAAATTGATGCCCTTGTAGAAGAACAGAAGGAAGTGGAAAGAGAGAATATACCAAAAAGAAGAAGATCTGTGAGAAAGATCAAAACAAGAGCCTTTTGTGCCTTTGAAGGAAATTCCTTCTTCTACAGCAGCTATAGGGGAGCTAATATCTATCTCTGATGGTGATAGCTCACCCATGCAAGAGCAAGAAAGAAAGTAAGAAGAATCTCTAGAAGGAAATCCACCACTGGGCATGTTGAAATTCCCAAAGAAGGAAAATTCATAAGAGGTCAAGGGAAACCCCAGAGGGAAGGAGTGAGCATAGAAAGATGGAAAAGGAAGCTACTGATATTTTGGGTAGCATGGCCATGACTCCTCTGAACCAAGCCAAGCTGAGATGGACAAAGGAGATGAGAGACTTGAAGAGCAGGATTTTCAAGAATTGGTTGAACCATCAACATTGTCACATGAAGAAGAAGAGTTGGCATCCTAGAGAAGAAAAGGTAAATTTCCTTTGATAGAGGAAGAATGCTCAACTCCTCAAGTAATTTCAGAGGAAGAAGAAAGACATCAAGTTAAACAGGATCTTTGTTTCTTGTCTAGAGAAGAGCTCATTATCAGAGAAAAGGATGAGGAATTGGATTTCCTCAAACTCAAATTAGAACAAAGGGAAATGCTCATTGAGAGCTAACAACTCAGCTTGCAGCTAGGATTGAGGAATTATCAGTAATTAAAAATAGCTGATAGAAAAAGAGGAAGAATGTCAAACTTCTAGAAAATAGAATGTTGTGTCCACAGTCTCTACACAAACTGAGTTAACTTATTTTCCACTCAAACAACTATGGAATGACACTTGTAGGGAACTCAGAGAAGCTAAAACATCAAATGAAGATTTGAAGACCAAGATGGAAGAAGAAAAGAAGGCAAGAAAAGAGTGGGAAGAAAAATTTTTATAAGGAAGAAGGAAACAAATATAAATGTCTTGAAAAAATTCATATGGTTTGCATTATGAGTGAAAATTGCTTTCCTATAAGGAGGCCCTCTCCTACATATAGTGTGTTTTTAGAAGAAAAATTCATTCATTGGAAGTTGTCAAGGATTGCATGTGGACTTCCACATGAACTAAAAGATGAATCTTGAATTCATGACAACTTATTCTTTATCCAGTCTTGAGTAGAAAAATATTATGTGAATTTTATCTTTGTAATTTTATGAGAAAAACACAAGATTTATGATCAATTTGTATGTGGGGAAAGTCAAATCAATGCATTTGTCTCTATTCTATAAAATCAAATTGCATGGAAGGATTATGAAATCATTGATAAGATGATTAATAAATTGTGCTAAGTAAATATTAACGATAACACCAACATTAGAGGAGTGTGATAATTTGAAAGGTGGGAAAGTGCAAGGGTGGGGTGGAAAAATTAAGATTACTTTATAGAGTTTGAGGCTAATTTTTCTTAATATATTGATATATCTCAAATTACAATTTATTCAAATCATAAATTAGATTCTTAAAAATGACGGGTTAATGTGAGCTTATCCGTGTAGTTATGCATTATTTAACTAGGAATCGATTTGATGAAACATTTTTACTTTTGTGCTTTGGTTTGCATTGCTTGCAAGTAATAAATTATGAGACAAGTATGAGACAAATTATGTTATTTATAATAAACAAAGTTTGCACCTCATTTCTTCATCCAATAAGGATAGAAACTTGGTTTTAGAAGGCATCAAATTGGGGAAGGTTTCATCCAAGCCAATTGATAGATTTTATTGCAAGAATATTTATCTCAACAAAGGACTTTCAAATTATAACACATCCTTATGCCTTGTGTTACAAATATGATCTTAATATTTAATGCTTTAAAAATGGTGATTCTATGGTTCTTCTATATGCATTCTTTGTAGCTTGAATAAATAAGCACCAACCAACTCCTCCTCCATTGTCCATATGTTGGTAAGGTTTGTGCTACACTTTGGTAGAAAACTAGGCTCAATTTGTTGGCATGGAATCTTGTGAGAAATGGATCGTCACTTGGGATTGATAGTTCAAAAGTTTAACTATGTTAATGGAAAATATTCTCTGCAATCATTATATGAAAACTTTGTTTGAAAGGAAGTGGGATTTTTAATTAAACAAGTAAAAATATTAGAACATTGGGGAGCATATCCATCATTAAGATTTCCAATGTACATGCAATAACCAATAGTGAGTTCTTAGAGGTCCTTGATGGTCTTAATCAAGATGAACTTTGATGGTAAATATAGGACTTGTTTGGATTGATATATATTTAGAGTTTTGAGGGACAAACAATTAAGTAAAAATGGTAACTTGCTCAAACAAAAATTTAGAACATAAATTTTGTGAGAAACCTCAATGAATATTACCATCCGATAACTCAATGATAATTTCATATAATTTTTTTTTGTACTTTTCAACTTTGATGTTACATCATACCCATATTTTTAGCAAGATATATTATTCGTACTTATGCATTGAGAAATTGATTGATTTCATTGTGATAAGATTTAGATCAATAAAGGGCTTCCAAAAGCTAACACATTCCTATGCCTTTTACTATAAATAAGATCTTAACATGTAGTTCTCTAAAAATGGGGATTATAGGACCCTTCTAGATGCATTATTTGTAATGAGAATAAAAAGTGCAAACCACCACCTCCTCCATTTGTCCATATGTTGGAAATTATTGTGCTAAATTTCAAGAGAAAATGAGGCTCAATTAGGTCAAGATGGAATCTTTTAAGAACCAAATCATTGTTTGGGATTTGACAGCTTTACAAGTAGAATTGTTAATGAAAAATATCCCTAATAATCAACATATGAAATTTTTTATTTAAAAGAAATGTGAATTATTTTAAAAAGTAAATAAAAATATAAGATCTTGGGGATTATAGTCATCTCTACTATTTTCAATGCACAAGTAGTAAGCAATGGGGAGTTCAAAGAGGGAGAGCACAAATCATTCCCCTTGTTGGTGATAATTGAGATGGAATTTGATGGTAAATTTAGGACTTGTCAAGCTTAGGATATCTTTAGAGGATTGAGGAACAACTAATATTTTTTTGGAGTGCACACCCAAATGCACATCCGCACCCTAATCTGCACTAAAGGAATCCTAACACACATATACCCACACTATTGCATTTCATAAATTTTGTCTCGCACTACATAGAAAATCAATTTAAAAAATCTTATATGGTCAAGTGAAAAATAAAAAACATATATTTAGCTTAAAATATTAATGAATATTACCATTCACCACACATGTAGCTAAATATTGCATTTAGAGTTCATTTTCAACATTATTGTTGATATTTGCATGATATAACAAAGAATTATTTATGAAGGATTTTGATAAATATGTAATAATAAAAATTTCTCAACATCTTGAATATCATTTTGTGAGAAGATCTTGACACTTAATTGTGCATTGGTCTATATAATGTGAAAGACATTATTAAATTCAATTATACTATGATATAATAGTGTATAGATAAGTGATAATATGATATAAATTCTAGAATTCAATTAAACATGATATAATTTCATGTCATATAATACATAGGATTTGATAAATTCGATGATAATCTTATGTTTGAATTTTTAGTCTCAATTTTCAAGTTCGATGCAAGTTTTGATTTCATAGTATACCCTTATTTTTATTGATAACACCCTATGCAACCCAAAACCCATGTACTTATAGACACTAAATCACGCACTTGGGTACATTTCTAGGTCCTAATCACATACTACTATTCATATGATTTCTAAGTGAGAAAACTAGTAATTGACATCTATATTTGGCCTCTTTTTGTCTTTCTAGTTTCCTCTTTGGTCTTACACACCCCGCAACCTAGTCGATGCGTTACCACCTTATCTTTGTTGACTCTAGATACCATCTCCTAGGCACCCTCGTCCATCTAGGTGCTCCAACCTATTTGTATCTTGCTCGCCCCTTTTGGGCCTCTTTTATCTTTTAGGCATCTTATTTTCTTATGGGTTGGCCTTTTAGTTTTCAATTACAAAATTAAAACAAGGGAATCATATAAATACAAAGCTATGTGACCATAATAAAGGACCAATCTCTAAACATCTACTATCACCACCTAAGGTTGCATCCAAAGGCATTCTAAGAGCATCAAAACATCCATCTAGCTATCATTCAAGGGACAAGGGACTGCATTTTTTGCATACACTTCATAGGAGGGGAATTTCATTTTTACATCCACACATCTACTTACATTGCTACATCTACCTATTGCTAGCTATCAAGTGCATCTTGCACAAGTGCCTCCTACTGAAATGATTCTACACACATAGAGAAAACTACATAGAGTCCGAGATGTAGTAAAACACTCAATTGTAAGTTCACTCTGCCGAGTGACCTCCGTGGTCAGTCTTACTCCCGCTTGCATTTTTTTAGGATTTGATGCAAGGAAAATTTTAGTGGTGAATATTCATAGTTTGGTGAATATTAGAATTCCAAGAATTTGATTTTGGTGAATACTACAACAACAACAATTCCCAAGTTTCTCCCAAAAATCCCATAAATAGTAATCTGTCCCATCTGAATCACCAAGGAATTTCCAATCCCAATGTATATTTTTATATTAAATCACCGCGTGATCATCGCACCAAGATTTGAAAACATTAATGTATCGCCAAGAAATCGACGCACAAGATTTGAAAACATTAATGTTTCACCAAGAAATCAACACACAAGGATTTGAAAACATTAATGTTTCACCAAGAAATCAACACGTCGAATTTGAAAACATTAATGTTTCTAAGCAATCGACACGCCAGATTTAAAAACATTAATGTTTCACCAAGAAATATACGGAACCTTATTTGGCCAAGAAAACATTCCTGAAAATTTCCGATATATACACAGAGGTGATGTTCTCCTACAATTTTCCAATTTGCGTATTTGCGAAGTAGTAGAAAGGGATTTAGTGAATCGACATATTGTAATTTTCTTACAAAATTTCAAATAAATCCAGGTCTTACATGCTAGCGCTGGCTAGTGTGTTGTAATTTATATCCTAGAATCACTTACTACATGTGAGTCCTCAGTCTATTTGAGAATTGTTTTTGTCATGTTGCATTACTTTATCTATGATTCTACCTTTGTAAGTTATTACAAAGCTTGAACATCCTCATCCTCATAACCACTATGATTTTTATGTCATCTAGAATAGTCCTTCACTTGCAGAGAATCATAACTAGTATTCCTATCTTAGATACATCTAGATTCTACGTATATATATATATATATATATATATATATATATATATAATAAATCACTTCATACATCTCCATGATGTTGCTTGCTCTATATTCCTTTGTTTTATCAATGTATCTTCTTTGAATCTTTTTGTTAATGTTCTCTCTTCTACAATATATATATATATATATATATATATATAAAATTTAAAATTGTTTCATACATCTCCACGAGTTGTTGCTCTGTATATTCCTTACTTTATTAGTGTATCTTCTTTGAATATTTTTGTTAATGTTCTCTCTTTTGTAGTATATATATATAATGTGGTTTCACTTTCCATTTATTCCATGACTAATACCATGACCATTTTTCACTATTCCATTCGACACTTGCCTCGTCCCACAAAGCGGACCCAAAGGATATATTAAATGTGGTTTATTCTATGAGGTTTCATGTTCGCGAGGCATTTCCTTGGGAGACTAACGGAATGGTGATGCATGGCATAGATAATATTTTTATCAAACAATGTCTTGGAAAATACATTTACATTGATAATATTTTGAGCAAAAAACTTTTAGGACTTGAATTCACTTGTTTCTTGTACAAATTTTCACTCATGCATAAGGTTGTGCATTTGGTAATCAAACATTTATAAAAACAAGTAATATTTAAATGACCAATTTATAAAATAAATAAGGGTATTGAGAATAAACTACCAAATTCCAAACATGATTTACAAGCAAGAAAAAGCTAAAAGAGAATATCACTCTTTTGAAAATAGAAAGAGTAAGGTAATTTCTTATTTTCTAGAGATTTATCCTTTTTCCTAGTGATTTTTGCATAATTTGTGTGAATGAAATGTAATTTTTTTAATATAGAAAATAGAAAGCTAGCAAGCATGATTTTTTTGTTCTAATTATTATTTAATTTTTATTTATTAAAATAAATTTAACAAAATATAAAAAAGTAAATTAGTAGCCAACATACAATTTACATGACAAGTGATTTTTTTAGTTAGCCCTTCTAATGAAAATTTATAATATTTTAATGTCTTTTAGTATTGAAGTGTAATTTTAAATTTCAACATTTTTTTTGAAGTGTAAATTTTAAATTTCAACAACATGTCTATAATATTTAATATAAAGGAAAAACATCAACATCCAGGATATTTTAATTCCTGCATCCTTCAAGTTTCTTGAACTCATTTTCCAAGTAGGAACATGACAGTATACAAAGAATACCCTTATCATGATTGTATCATATGTGAAACATCATATCAAAGCATTCAAGCTTCTCTCAAGAATAATGATACTTTAGTTGGATTTGACACATTGACATTTCATTGTCAAGCCAAAGAACCTTGCATACATTCTCAACCTTGAATTCACAGTCTCATACCACAACGAGTCATAGATGGAAGACCATATATTATGTCTCATCTCCTTTGAAATGATGAACACTCTTGGTAATTGGATTATGATAGACCTCATACCTCTGATGAATCAATAATTTCTTCATGAGCATATGCACACCTTATTTGGCTTGATGACAACATTTAGAACCTCTATACAATAGGACAAACCTCTATACATTATGACAGAGCTCGGTCATCAGACTCCTTCATTAATCAACTAAAGACAGATCATACCTTGGATGAATCAATGAACTCAAAGTCCTTCATGAGAAGATACATACTATACTTTGATTTCAAACTGAGCACAAACCTTGAGATCACCTATTTCATGTTTGATTAGCTACAACAGAGACTTCTTATCACTAGAGTGTCTTATCATTAGAGTGTCTTTGGCTTCTCAACAAATATTTTAAAATTTTAAATTTCTTGTTCTCTTCTCAAACCTCTGATACATCTTCAGTTTGCTTGATGTATGCTCTAATTCTTATTATACTAATGTAACACTCTTGCAAAAATTAGTACATGTTAAGTGACACAACATTATTTTTATTTATACATATTTCTCATGTTGAGATGTCTGTGCACATATCAATATCATTTAGTCTAACATGTTGTATCTTTTTTCTTTCAATTCTACAGATTCACTGATTTAGAAAAATGGCACCTAAAAAGGGAAGCTCACCTCGGAAAAATGTTATTCCAACCCTCCTGGTAGTGGTACTGGCCTTCAAAAATAACATCTTATTTTGAGAAACCATCTAAGGAAACCCATCCTTCTCTAGGACCATCACAATCAAGGGATAATGATTACATTCAAAATGAAACTCAGAATGAGAATGTGTTCATTTTTTATTTTCCTGATTTTCAATGACAACAACAATGAAATTCCTCCCCTTGAAGACATTCCATTGAATGATGTTGAGTTTGACACTGTACCACTTGCCCAATTGAATGAAGATGACACTGCATCACCTATTAGTGCCCAAGTGAATGTTGAAGGTGAAAATTTTGGCAGTGGTAGTCAAAACGAAGTATAAATTCCACCAAGGAAAATACTCAGTGGACACCTATTTCTAGAAGAAAGAGAAAGGAAAGAAAATGGGACTTGGGAAGGAGTTTCAAGTTAGATTGAGTTTCTAAGTTTCCATTTATTGAACCTATTGAAAATGAGAATAAATTTGAACCTCCCAAAGAATGCAAATGTACAATCTGTAGCTGGAGATTGGGCAGGGACAAGACAATGCAACTTAAGTTGGATACTATTGAGAAGCATGTAGGAAAGATATATGAAAAGATAATTGTAGATGGCGTTGAGAAGAATGTTGATCCGATGGAAAACTACAGATGATTGTTTGCATATTAGGTATGAAAAATAATTTGAAGAGCACAAGAGAAATGAAATAATAGTTGCAGCGAATGGAGGGAAAATTACCTCTCAATTCAACAAGATCATTCAAAATAATCTTTTGGGTAAAACAGTTCAGCTAGCTACTGTTTTTCACATTTTGAAAAGAGGTCATCCTATAATAGATTTTCCTAAAAAAAAGAATATGTTGTCTTTCCTTGGTGTCCCACACTTTCCTCATTCTCACTGGTCAGAAAGTAGTGGTTGGGATTGGGAAAAATGCCTAGCTATGGTTGAGCTGTGTAGATTCCAAACATCTTATTTCCCTTATATGATTTCCATTAAAAAACCCGTAGCAAAAATTGAACACATTTTCGAGAGGTGCATGCTTATTTATGTCGTAGTCCTAAAAAAATTTGGCATCGTTTAAATGATATAAAACCTTGGTATCCTTCCCCATGAGTTCATCGTTTAATTAAACAAGCACATGAAAGAACTATCTATATTGTTGATTTTTCTATTTTGAAGACTTGAAAGAGAAAGCTCAAGTCTGCATTGTATCAACAAGGATACATATCTTTGTCTATTGATGAGGTTACAAATAGTAGATAATACTTACTTGGGTTTGTATGCATGTGTATATTGTTGAGAATTATGTGAGATAGACCTCACTTACTTTCCATTCACAAGATGAGAGAGAACTCCAATGCTGAAAACCTTTGTGAGTTGGTGATAAATTTTTGAAGGAGATCGGTGACATGGATGATGTTACAATTGCATCAAAGTTGGTATGTGTCGGGAAGATGGGGCATATGTAATGCAAGGTCATTATAATGGCCTATTGTGTAAGACTCCAAACATCTCATTTCCTTATATGATTTTCATTCATTGTATGGCTCATAGAATGAACCTAGCTTATAGAATAGTTGGCAAATTTAAACCTATAGCAAAAGTTGAAGACCTTGTTCGAGAGGTGCATGCTTATTTTTTTCGTAGTCCTAAAAGGTTCATGGAATTCCAAATATTTATAGAAGGACTAAAAATGGGCATAAACTATTAAAATATGTCGACACTAGGTGGATCTCATTCTATACCAGTTAACTTTTGGGTGTACGAAGATATCAATTTCCTTATTAGGAGTGATGTGGTAGAATCACATGGAAGTGGACAAGGCCCAGGATTTGATACATCGTTTGAATGATATAGAGTCATTTATAATGTTGTGTGGTATCCTTCCCATGTTGGAAGAAATTCATCGTTTAATTAAACAAGCACAAGAAAGAACTATCTATATTGTTGATTTTTCTAGTTTGAGGAAAAGTTTGTCATGACTGTCGATGCTTAATAGAATATTTGTATCTCAATGAAATTTATTTTACTAGTCCATTTTATGGTTGGAATGATTTGATAAACATTTGAAAAATGAAGATGGAAGTAAAGATTTAAGGACAAAAATGCAAATCTCAACTTGTTTGGGGAAGTATGTTCTTTATGTGGATATGAGATAATAATGTACATGTTTAAAGTAGTAAGTTCTTGCATTAAGGTTGAGGAGGTAAAAGTCCATATGTTGTTTGAAACATTGTATCATCAACAAGGGGTGAGGTTATAGAGAAATATGATAATGTCCATGTCTACTAGAAGAAATAAGGGAGTGATTTAGAAGGGATGCTTTATTCTTCCTTGTTACTATAGTAAATCCGACCTTTTGGAATCCTATCCAAAATGAATGACATATGTAGGAAGACTACTTCAAGAAGGTTGACTACATTGATTCTAACATTTTAATAGTAAAACATTGGTTCATATCAATGGAATGGATATATGATGGAATAACTTTAAGCAAGGATAGATTTGAGTGATTCAATCTCAAAGGTAAATTCGCCTCACTATGTCAAGGTGATTTCAAGGGTATCAATGTGGAAATGATTTGGAAAAAAGTAATCCTTATGATGACATGTGTTGGAAGCAATGACCTTCGACTATGAAAAAGTTCTGGGTGGTGAGTACTATTTTACACAAAACCATGTCCGTGTTTTTCATCTGGGGGGTTAGAAGGATGGAGGATGTCAAACAATGATTTTGGGTTCAATTGAAGATGAGAGAAACAAGTTTCAATCCCTTGAATGAGCTTCATAAATTCAATCAAACAAGGGTTTAGAGCTTTTATGAAAAAATTTGAAAAATTGTTTGAGAATTTTTACATCATAATACAAATGGATAAATTTCCCTACGATTTTGGGGTCTATGGTCCTATGGTTCGTGTTGATTATTGAAAGGAGAGGGATAGTGAAAAAAATGGCAATTTTGGTGATACACTTTTCTTTTTTTGAACCTATTCCTGCACATGATGACCAAGGTGGTTCCAATTGAACTACTATGTTCAGAAAGAGAGAGTTAGTCTTAGAGGATCTAGTGAATCAAAAGATAGAGATGATCCGAAGTCCATTGTTCAAGTTGGAAGCTTCCATTGGTGGATATCCCTTTTTAAATGTTCATATAATAATTAATATATTCAAATATTATAGTATCAATCTTTTTATTAGTTTCTACATGTAAGCGATTCTCGTGAGATATTATTCCACATATTTTATCCCTTATTTCCTAACAATAACCCTCGACTATGGAAAAACAGGGGTGACTTTATTTGAATCTCAAACAAGGATTAGCCCTCACCCCAAACATGTTCCTAAAGAAAAATAATCATATTGATGTATAGACCCATGCTAAAGAAATGCATCATTTGATTAAACAAGCAATTTAAATACTTAAATTGTTTGAATTATCTTTTCCAATAATTCAAATTTGTATATTCAATGAAACTACTTTTACGGTCAAAGTGGAGATGGGCTCATCTTCTCTAAATATTATTGTGCAAGTTGAATCAATTACACTAAGCTCAACTTGTTTGGGGATAGTATGTTCTTCAATAAGTGTACATTAAGTCCCTTTACCTATGTTTAAAGGTAATCGTATTGATTACCCTAATTAATTGACATTTAAATACTTAAATTGCACTAATTATCTCCTTTCCCGCAAATTAATAAATCCTCCTTCTATCTTACACTACGCTAATTAATTAAGTCGACTAATTAATGATTAATAAATCATCAATCAGGTTAAGAGAAATTATTATTAATCTTCCCCTTTCATTTAACCAATAAAACATTATTTAATTGATTTAATCCTTATAGCCTAAATCATGCTAATATTCCCTAAAGCTTCTATAAGCTTACACATCTATTAATTAAATCATCTTGATTAATTAATGAGCCCCTTTATCCACATGAGTCACTAAAGGACAAGATAAACCCTCCTAAAGTTAACTCAACCCTATCTAAACCCCCTTATCCACAACTAACTCAACATCTCTATTATCCCACATTTTAAGCAAGGGATAGTAGTGATTCCTTTATGCATTGAGCTATATAAAGAGCCCTCCTCCTACCTTTACACTTACACCTAATTCCTTGAGAAGATGGAAAAAGCAAAGCATGTATAAAATAGACTATAAGCTTCTTGTTATTCTTGAGAAATTCACCATTTGAAGAGCTAAGCCTCCTTTCTTGCATTTTCTAGCCAAGTGCTTGGGTCATATGGGAATAGTCAAAGGGTCTTGTAGCCAAGCTTTGATGAGCTCCCATTCCTAGGTTCTTGAAGATCAAAACAATCAATTTGATTGCCATGGAGTCTACATAGGTCCATTTGCTTTTGTTGGTAATCTAGAGAAGTAGAGGTTTGAATACTTTAGCATGTTAATTTGATCTTGGTTCAAAGTTAATGCATTATGCTTAGTGTTGATCTTGTTTAGCTCTCATCTTGATGGTGCTTAGATTTTGAATTAGCTTTGTTATAGAACTATTTAGGTGGTATTTCTTATTCATCTAACTTAGCTTAAGCAAAAAATGCACATAGATTTCATTTCCATTTTGATTGCAGAAACATTACAAAGTCATGTTTTAATGAGTATTTAATATATTTCACATACAATGTTGTTGATCTCTTTTATAGAAAGCATACACCATGGCTGGTTGGCTATTAAATCACAATGCATTTACATTATTATATACTTTAGGCATATAAGAGTTGTGGTGCTTAATTCTGAGATAAAATAAGTGGCTTTTCTTGAATCATTATTGAAATGAAAATTTAAAAATAACACTATTCCTCATTCAACTTGCTTGAGACATGCCTTGTATGAAAAAATTGAAGATTGTCATTGCAACAAATGGAACAATTTTCAAAATGGATCTAAATACACTAAAGAGTAAATCCATGCACATATATATTTAACTTGTGCACCTCTTTGTAAAAGTTTGCTTCAACCACAAACAACCTAAATATCACATGTTTATTAATACAATAAACATAAAGATAACTCTAGTCTATTAATAAGACAATTTACTATTTTTATCCATGACCATGATTTCCTCCCAAATAATAGAAACAACAAAACCAAACTACCACTTCAACTTGGAATCAAGCTCCACAACTTTAACAAATTATATCATCTTTTATAACATGCTCCACTCTTCATCTATTGGAATTGCAATTTGTTGTAAATCAGAGTGACTGACATGTAACTTTGTTAGCAATTCATAACTGATAGTGGAGCTTTCCTTTACTATTGAATGTAAACTTACTGACAAGGTTATCAATGGTTTAACAGAGTCAAAAAAATTTTCTCATCTAGCTTCTCAGGAATTCAGGTCCTTCTCTTGAGTCATTTTTTCTTTCATCTTCTTCTGGAATGCATCCTTCTTAATGAATTGGCGTGTATTGTCAAAAGGCATTGGAAAACCAAGATTTGTGAACTCATGTACCTTTCCATGCAGCTCTTGTAACATTCTTTGACACTTATTCAAAAATTCTTGTGCTTCGCCCAACATCACACACTTCCGAATGATAGATGATACCTTTATTAAGGCATCAAATGGTTCTAAATTCCTCTGGATGCTCAGTTCTATGTCACTAAATTTGTAGATAGCTTCCAAAATTTTCTTTGTTGTATCCTCTCTTAAATCCATCACTTTTCTGCTACCTATTACATATTCATGGAGCTTATCATAGATTCTCTATAGATCAGTCATGAATTCAAACAATCTAATCAAATCATCATTTTTTTGGTTTATTTTCCCCCAAACATTATCCGTCATATTAATCAATGCTTTTTATGAAATCCAGATAGTTTGATGTTGGAAGACTCTATTTCCTTTTTTTTTCACCAATTCTTGTTGCAATATTTCATTTTGTTTTTTCTCATCATCTAGGCTTTATTGAAATCCAGATAGTTTGATGTTGGAAGACTCTATTTCCTTTTTTCTTTCGCCAATTCTTGTTGTAATATTTCATTTTGTTTTTTCTCATCATCTAGGCTTTGTTGAAATCCAGATAGTTTGATGTTAGAAGACTCTATTTCCTTTTTACTTTCACAAATTCTGTTGCAATATTTCATTTTGTTTTTTCTCATCATCTAGGCTTTGTTCCCATTTTTTTGACATTTTCTTTCTCTTCCTTCACAACCTCTTTCAATTCTCCCAATGTTTTTGTAATATATTATTATTACTCATTGTTTCCTAAATTTTTCTTCACCTCTTCTAGTTCTACCTATGCATGTTCATTCAAAGTAATTATAGAGTTATAGAGGTAGATGATTTTATCTTCCTCTCCAACTCACATGTCTTATTAACTGTTGTTTTTCCTTTTGCTTTCTCATTTTCCAGGTTTGCCTCTAACTTTTGAATCTTATTATTCAACTTATTGTTCTCCCTCTCTACCTTTAGTAATGTTGTGTAAACCACATCATTGTTCATTTTTTATACATTAATTTTTTTAGAAGGTTTCATTTCCTTAAGATCCATTTGAAGGGAGGTCACATCGTAGTCAATGGGAACCATTTCATTCTCTGGTTTTACAACATTTGGGCACAACATACATGTATTCCAAGGTATATGTGTCTAGGTTATATGTAGGAAATACCCTCATTGTGGTTGGATTTGAAGTTCCAGTAGCTTGTAGAATTTGCTTCTTATTTCTTTTATCTCTTTCTGATTTATTGGAAAACTCACTTCGTAATCAAAACCTAAGGTATTTATAGGAGTGAACTATTCCACCTTGAATGGAGAAGGAGTAATTGAAGTTTGGGGAGAATTTCCCTATGGAATGAAGTTTTGTTTAGGGGTGGCAGTGGCACCACCTTCTATAAATAGTTGCCTTGAGCCAAGAGTAACTATACCTGTGTCTTCCTTTGTCTTCTACCTCTTCTCGCTTCCTTGTTGGAAAATATCCCTAGCAACTTCAACTGTCTCTATTTCCCTCTTTAAGTTTCCAACACTCTGTTGACTACTACCATCATCACTAGAACCACCAACCTTAGTAATAGTAACATGATTCATGGCCAACTTCTCCTCTAGGATTTTCAACGTGTGGCTGAACTGTTTGCTGAGGATTTGACTCTAGAGTAAATTGCACTTTGGATTAGCACTTGTAGATGTTGTAGTATGCAGTGGTCCTTTCTCCGAAGGTGAAGCTCCAAGGCTTGACCTATCGAAAAATTTCTAGATCTGTACCTCTGGTGGAAGCCAAATGCCTTGTCCTCTTGAACCCAAACCACCACCAGTAAAACCCAAATTTTCAACAATAACTACTCATGTAGTATATATTTCTTTCAAACCTTCATCGAGACTTGGTTTATATGTGTTATTGCTAGTGGACTGTGTAATTCCTCAGAGGCAGTGTCATCATCACTACTTTCCTCTCCAGGATGCTCTTTATTCCATAATTTGTTGAAATATGCATCTTCTGGAATAGAATCATAGTCTTCTATAGATTTTGGATGGCCTAGGTCCTACCTCATAGACCAAAAAAAGTAATTTTTGACCTTGTCCAATTTCTATCTTTCAATTCTTGTTGTAATTCCTTTGGCATGCTTTTAGAGGAATTTTTATCAGGTTTTGTAGATTGAAAATCCTCTACCTTTTTTTTGTGGAGGCTCAGGAAATCCAAAATTTGTTTTGAAAACTCTTGAGAACTAATTCCTTTCTCAAATTTTTCATTCATTATTATTTTTACTTCATCCCAAGAGTTCTTGTTTTTCAATTTTTCTAGCAAGGGTTTTCTTTCATGTTGAATTTTAGTGGCAGAGTTCCTATGCCACTACCCTTGCTTTAATCACCTCACATGGGTCATACACCTAGTGAGAGTCAACATCAAACTTAAAAATATAAGATTTCATGTGCCACATAGAATGATTTTATTTCAAATGTGAACCCTCCACATGAGAACGATAAGGAAGGAAATATGCTCTTCTTTTGTTGAGAAACAAAATATAGATTATCTATGCTTTCCATCTACCGTATATATTCCAAGGAAAAACTCTCTCATCACATGTATTGGAAATTTGTAAGGTTGTACTCTTGATCCATAAAACCTTAGCACAATATAATCCTCCGTGAAGTACCATTCTACTAACTATATTTCTTGATCCCAGTTGAATGCAATCTCTACATTTCACAGGAAATATAGGCATTATACTTTTTGTAAATGCTTCATACACTGAGCCCAAAAATAATCTACAAATTGACTATAGTCCCCTATTATCATACATCCTTATCTTGGGGGTCCACTCAGTTAATGGATGCATGACTTCTAGTTGGAGCTCAATTACAAGTTTTTTTTTCAAACCATCTAAAAAACTACCATAGAATTAAATAACATAAGTAGGTAGTGAACCTAAATTTCTTAGTGCGAGCCTTCTTTGATTGTTAATAATTGTTTATGCATAGATTTTGCAATGTACCCAACAAATTTGTATTGACAAGGTGGATTAACGAAATGGATATTATATACCATTTCCAGGAGGGTTTCATCCACTTTCTCATCACTATCAAAGCCAAGGAAAAATACTAACATAGAAATGGTATCCTGACCCATGATTTAAATATGTTAATTGGATACGGAGCCTTCCCTTTTAGTACCTCTACATCAAATGTTAATTTCATAAAAATGCATCTCTGTCTTTTTTATTTGTGGCATGATAATCGCTAGCATTTTTTCTAGGTTTATGTGGATGGTTCCTAAATCTTTTCTTTCAAATCCTAACACACTGCCAAGATTTACCTCCGTAATGTATAAAACTTCTTGTCTATTTCCCTTTGCAACAATTTATTATTTTTTGTCTCATTGTAATTTTTGGCACATATATTGACAAATTCAGGGCAGGGGAAAACCTCATGGAACATCATGCATCCTAATCTAGATGCCCATGTTATCCAACCAAAAGCTTTATGTCTACCTGATTGGTTTGAACTTATACTTTCCCTCATCTTCGTCTCAGACGTGTATCTAAGTTGTGAAGCTCTTGTGCCAATTACAGGATCATAAATATCATGATATTCATCAATAAAACTAGGGTTTTACTTTTAAGCAATTTGGTATGGGATTTGGGTTTTACTTTTACTTTGGGATCCTGTGGAAGTAGACATGCTTGGAATTTTAGATTTTGTAAACCCTCAACCCTAATTTCTCAACCCTTATATTGAAATATTTAAAAGATGAAGGCTTATACAATGTTACTTATAAAAAAATAATATTTAAAGAATCAATACTCAAATGCAGGATGAAACTTACTTGGAAATATGAAAATTTTGAGTCTTACATGATCTACAACTTCTATGAATATATTCTACCTTTCATTATAGTATGCCTTCCAAAAACATAATTTCAATTGTCAACATCACTATAAATGATTAGGTCTTTCACTATACTTTGTAGATGTCAAATCTAGTCATTAATCAAATTCCATTCAAGTGGATGAAAGTTGTCACTTAATAGATGGCCAATGGCAGATTCGAGCATCCTCAGGAAAAGGCATTCCCGTGGACTCCAAGCCCACGGAATGAACTAATTCAATAATAAATTTTTGGGTTTGCGGTGACAGTGTTTGCATTTAATGACTTGGCCATTGAAATTTTTGGGGGCCATTGAAACATTTTAAATAATAAACCCCCACTTTTTCCCATGCCATGTGGAAGAATTCCATGGATTTCTTTTTGTTGCCTCAATGAAATCTCCTAGATTTAGGCGGGATGAATTATAATTTTGGGTCCGGGATTAATTGTTCATTGTTAATTTGTTGGTCATGGACATTGGAATTGGACCGATCATGTAGCTAATGAGGCAATTGATGGCCGGGAGTTGAATTAATTTCTAATAATATAGACTAGCAAAAGCATCCATAGGTGCTTGTGAGAGGCCGATAGGCATATAGGAGGAGTAATTGAAAGAAGTAAATTAGTGAAGATTTTCTAGCCATTCAACATTCAAGTATCCATGTAAGGTGTTGAAGATCAATTGCGATTGAAAGATCCTACAATAATTAATAGCGTTATTAACATCATAGTATAAGTCGCCTTGATCTTGGGAGAAGATATATTTATTTAATATAAAATTTTATAAGGGGTAAGATTTGAGGATGGTATTTAGAAATAAAAATATAGTTTTGCCTCTAATTAATGTCTCTAAATACCCCTTTTGTTGTAGTGTGTGAATTTGAATTTTCTACACATACATAAGTACCCTAGTGTTGTAGTGATCATTACAAGTATTACAAATAAATTGAGCATTTTTTATAGCATTCATTGAAGTACTAACATATACGGTATAGACACATTGCACTACACTTACATTTTCCTGGCTAGAAAACATAAATATAAATTTGGAGTGATGTCTTTGATATTGTATAGAAGGATGGCATTTGATAAGAATTGAGCTAAGTGGAATATGCATCCCAAATACAAACCCCATATTTTGTTAGGTTTAGATGTTGGCACCCTACTTAGGGTTAAACAAAAGAAGATTAATTTCCTAATAATTAGAGAGAAGTTTCAAAAGATAGATTTATAGATGATACAAATTAACAAATCTATTCATTAAAGAAAAATTAAACTTGAATTTTTTTTTCACAAGATTACATATTTAAAACACCACCTTTTAGATAAAAATGTTACGTCTCTTAGGAATTTTGTAAACTCTCTTTTTTTCCCCTAAAAAAATTAAACATGCAAGTTCAAAATCTAACACCTATCTCCCAATTTCCAAATAAACCAATTTCCTCAGCCTGTAAAACTAAGCATTCATATTCGAAATCTATTGAAAATATATTTATGCTATATAACATATACATAGAAAACATCAAATATTTAATTATTTAACAATTGTGTCACACAATATAAACAATGGAGCTCTTTATTTATCTTATCAACCAAATCCAATAGCTCTTGCTCAACTAATCAACACAATCGTCACACATAACTACTTCGAGCCTTACATTCAGTTACCATTTTCCATTATTTGGTGCTTTTGCGCAAGCCCCATTTGACAACCTCACCAAAATTAAGTTGATGAGAGTGCACTGACATCTAATTTGGCTTCTAGTTCTTACAGGCCTAGCCTCACCAAAATTTAGTTGACGAGAGCACAATGACGTATAATTTGGCCTGCGCTTCTTCTCAACACTTCGATTTATGACATTTGTTGGATGGAATTATCAAAGTTATTCTATTACTAATTTTTACATACTTTTGCAAATGAAATTTATGAGAAGGGCATCGTCAGACTCAAAGAGCCCTTTTTTCCCCTCAAGTTTTACAAAGTAAGCACTATCGAAAAATGAGGCAATTGATGGCCCGGAGTTGAATTAATTTCTAATAATATAGAAGATTGGCATGGCTTGGAAGATATTATCATTTATGATGGGTGGCGGACACAAAGCTCAAAGAATTAATGGTGGCACATGCCACACTTTGGGCCTTTATTATTGGTGGTCGCTCGCATTCCTCTCTCCCTACCTTTGTTTGTTTTGTTTTTTGGGCTGGAGAAAATGGTTTTTTGGGGTTTCCTTTCATTGCTTTGTGCAGGGAGAGAAGGGAAATGGCCTTTACTTCAGCCATTTCCCATAGGTGGCTTCAAGAGGTGTTTTACTATGATTCTGTGCTCGAGGCCAAGGCCATTGAGCGTGTGATAGGAGATTCCTATATGCAGGACTCTCACAGGGCCATAAGTCAACTCTAAACTCACTACACATTCATTTCTAATTGCCTCTTGCTCCATCCGGTCAAGGTGGATGTTGTGGTTGTCACAGAGTTCTTTATTTACCCTATCCATCGAGTCATTTGCACAAAGAAATGGATAGGTGTCACGTCCCAGACCCTCTACTTTGGGTGGAGGAGGGCAGGACACTTAGGTGAATGACACTGGGTGCGGGAAGATTGGCTCAAAGCGGTATAGGGAGTTCTACTACTCTACGTAGAGGTTGTTCACATTCTGTTCTGGCATGGTGGTTTGGACCCTAGCAGATTGCCTCCTCTAGATCTCACCAATGCTCGCTCACCTATCGACTTGGCCATTGACCACCTCAATGAGTTTTGGGATAATGTCAATGAGGTCTTTTTTTTTTCTACTAGGTATGTCCAACCAATTAAAAGGTGGCGTTTCGCAGCAGCAGTGGTTGGGCCATTTTCAAGAGGTGGTAGTTATTTTAGATGAGGATTAATACTATTTTCTAGCTTTTTTTTTGGTTCTATGGCCATGTGTATTCATTGTCTTGAAGCCACTTCTATTTTTTCAAATGGTTTTCCTTCTTCTCCATGCGGGCCATTCAGTGGGGCCTTGTGTTTTTATGGTTTATGTTCGGTTTATGTTTGGAGTATAGTCAGTAAGGGTGGGATCCCTTAACCCTCTAGTTTATAGCTCGATAAAAATATATTTAAACATATACACACATACACACACACACACACACAGTGTTTTTCACATTTATATAGTGTTTACATTATTGAATTCTTAAATTAGATTCTTTCTTTCTTAAATTAATTTAAAGTTTTCAATAAATTAAAAATCTATCACCCCACTTTTTCCCATGCCACGTGGATGAATTAATATAATTTAAATACATTATATATATTATTATTTTTTATATTGTTGAAGGTAGTAATATAGTCTTCACACCAATAAATAATCACTTTCACAAAAACCAACCAAATAATGCCATGTGTATTTAGATACCATTTAACTAAAGATTCAAGTGTAAATTATTATTTTTGTTTCAATTCTATTGGTTGGGCCCTTTATTCCTCACTGTGTAAAAAAATTAACTTATGTGGCTTGTTTTTTCCTCTGGGGGCTATTTTCACGGGGCTCAAGGTTAGATGCATGTCTCCTCTCTCCCCAACATTGATTCACCAAATTTACTGCAGGTATGGGCTAATTTCTTTCTTTGTCTCAATTGTTCTTTAATCCACTTTAGAGGAAATATCTTTGTTATTGCCTTGCATTTGGAGTGAAGCTTTTTCTTAGGGGAAGCTTCTATTTCATAACATGGGAGGCAATTGAAGTTATGGATTTTAATTTAGAGCAGTTGGCATGGAGAAGCATGGACACTCCGATGGCATTTGGGTTGTTAACATTTTGTTCACACAACACTTCAACTGTAATATGTAATTTACTAAATATTGGGGATTAATTATCTGATACCAAAAAATATTACACAATTTTTTAAAAGAATTTTCAGACAAGTTCTCTTCTATTTTTTCAAGTGCATCATAACATATTTTTCATTTTTATCTCTAATTTTGCAGGCTCAATAAATATTTGTTTCCTATCAATTTAGTATCAATAACAGAGAAAAAGGAAAATGAGATGGGATTTTGGAGGCATCAACAATTTTACAATTTTACTAATTTCAGCAATTTTACTAAACATGTTTGGGGAATTCACAAAAAATTGCAATTACATCAGTGTAACTCATTAACATATACAATATTTTTGTCCCATAACTTACACTCAAATACCTCAATTCAATAGTATTAGTCATATCATGTCCTTTTTTTTTTATTGTTAAAGCAAGTTGAAGGGTCCCGTTCCCTTTACAAAAGAGAGAGGCGAAACTTAGATACAACATGAAGATGTAAAAAACTTCGTCAATCATGATTGTTGGGTATATCGAGAAAAAGCTAGCCAGAATGAAGGAAGACTATAGCTATAATATACTATAGACATTACAACATATATTTAGATTAATCCCCTGAATCAAAAGACATAGACAAAAATACAATTGGAGATCCATGCCTCTCAACCACACCCTCCTCAGAGTCTTGAGCAACAACTTCATTGGCCCAATCCCACCAAATATGATTATAAGCTTCCCTGTAGTTTCACAAATTTCCATCCACCAAAGTGGCACTTGGATCAATGGGATAATTGAGGGCAGCCAAATTAGGGAGTTTTAAGTGCATCCTTCCAAGCATTCTTGTCATGGCTAAACACCGCCAGCTTCTCTATGAAGGCCATCAACTCCCATGACAACGTTTCATTTTCTAAGATGATGCTCAAATCCACGCCACCCCAGAGCTTCACCTCCTCCCCGCTTCCCAGAAAGTAACATTACACTTTTGCACTACTCGCAACCAAATTTCCATAGAAAGACGGTCGTGCCCAGTGAGAGAGCAACGTTTCCCGCATCAAGGTTCAATGACTCAATTATCAGAATATTTTCCACAAAACCGAGGCCACACTACTATTAACCCTACACCATCCATCCTCAAATATATATTTTCCCCCAAAACCAATTTAATTGCCTCCATATCGCTACCATTACCAATTTTGAAGATCCACCGCAGAATGATTATTATCGATATAGACGACCTGAAAGCCATTTCCCTTTTATTGCAAAATAAAGACAACAGGGGAACTCGAGGGGAATCCATAGGTGCTCACTAAAAAAAGGATGAAAATGAAAAAAATTGATCCATAATAAATAGGCAAAAAACAAGGCCCTTCACACGCTTTCGAAAATATTGGTGATAACATAGGTATATTTAAGGCCCTTTCGTATTTAATGATTTCAGACCATCCCAAATTCCAATATATATATTATGATATATATTATATATATATATATATATATATATATATATATATATATATATATATATATATATATATATATATATATATATATATATATATTATTTATATTTATATTTAATATATATATATATATATATTAATATATATATATATATATTATACATATATAAATAATTTACACAAGTTCAATTTTCAAAATACAAAACCAAATATCCATAGATTTAAGATGAGAATAGATCAAAGAAAGTCTTTCTAAAGAAAATGAATATGAATAAAATCAAATGTTGCTTGATATTATTTACTATTTGAATTGAAATAACTAACAAAAATGTTGTTTTTAAATAGAATTCAAAATTGTTGATGTCATTACTAATGAAATATAGTGTTTTCACATTTATATAGTGTTTTCAAAATTATTATTAGATGTTATATATTTCATAATTTTGAACTTTTTTCATATTTATTTTATTCAAATTAATCAAATATATATTGAAAGAAAATTAACATTTTCATTTTTTTGTTGAAGGGTAATGTGTTTTCTAATATCTCATTTACGACGGGTAAAGCTTAACCTAGCTTGATCAAATTAAAATATGGGAGCCCAGTCGACATTAAAATTTTCCTCCGTAATTTCTATTTTATTAATGTATGTATTAGGAATAGGATGTTGTTAAGTATAATTAGTAGTGGCATCCAATAGAAGATAATGGCACCATCAGTACGGTGCCGCCAATAATGTAGAGTATGGTAATAGTCAAAGTACAATAGGAATGTTGTAAAAAGTAAATATTTGTCGTAAGTGGTCCGGTAATGTTAAAATGTCAAAGTTGGGATAAGTAGAGAAGTAGGGTCTACATGATTAGGAATTAGAAATATTATATTTGTAATAAGGACAAAGAGTGATGTCATAAATATTTTGTATATTTTATTTGTGGAAAAGTCTAAAAAAAACCCATGTGAGATGATAAGGTTTATCTTATCTTAGAAGATAAGCCTACATGTAAAGGCAAGAGTTTAGGCATGGAATATGATTGGCCGGAAGAGATTTCCTATCCTATCTTAGAGATAAGGTGGATAAGCCTGAATTCCTATAAATAAAGAGGCCACCCCCCCTCATTTAGCATAGAGAGAAGTAGTGAGAAATATTGTATGAGTAAGTGTGTAAAGGAAGCCATCATTTTGAAGGTGTGTTAAAGAAGCCATTAAGAGGTGTAATTGTGAAGTTTCTCCCATAGTTATTGTTTGAAGGCAAGTGAAGTTAATAACACTTGAAGAACCTCATGGGTGAGATTGTAACAATTTCATGTTGATATTATAATTTACACTGATATTTCAGATTTATCATTATTCCTTCTTATCATAGTCTATGGTATTCTTGTGTTATGTTTGTTGTTGTGTTTCCATATTACATCCACCAAACTAAGAGTTATGCATTAGTTAATAATCATAGCACGAGGAGTTCCCGTGAAGAATTATCATAGTGCCGGATTGGTGTTGACATTTTGGTTCCATTGCTGGGACCATTCCTCGTTGGTGGATTTTCTGGAGAAATATTCCCACTTAGTCAGAAAACATTTGGAGGGTAACCTTGTTTTTACTGTGCATAGTAGTTACCATGGTAAAGTCACTTTTTGCCATGAATAGTATTTACCACAGTAAAGTCACTTTTTACCGTGAATAGTATTTACCACAGTAACTTCACTTTTTACTGATGAATAGTGTTTACCACAGTAAAGTCAGTTTTTACCACAGTAACTTCACTTTTTACTATGAATAGTGTTTACCACAGTAAAGTCAGTTTTTACCGCAGTAAGTCAAGTTTTACCATAGTTTACCATGGTCATTTCTATTTTCTATTATAGTGATTCCAATTATTTGTGCACATAAGTCTTGTTGATTGTACTTGTGGGTTGGTATTTCACTGTGGTTACTTTTGGAAATGGGGAAGATTCCTGTTTTTTCAGCCCAATCTAATGAAGATGCTTCCTCTTTCATTCAAGAGTTTAAACGATCTTGTATTTGTAATGGCCTTATAAGAAGGGAACAATGGACTGAATTTTTTCCTACCTTTTTGGATGGTTCAGCCCTTTAGGTGGTTCAAACACTAGGTGATAATGTGAAAAACTCATGGGATTTATTAACTGAAAGTTTTCTTGAAGAATTTGGTGAACAACAGAAATATGTAGATCTCATGATCGATATCACAAAGCTAGCCCAAGGAGAGAAGGAGAAGATAAGGGATTATCATGCTCATGTTCTAGAGCTAAGGAGGAAGCTCGATGCCCAGATCCGGAAGGAAGGATTAGCGGATGGGTTAATGAATGGCATGGATAATCTCCTCTATAAGCACTTCATTCTTGGGATGAAGCCGAGATCGACAAACGAGTGAAGTATGACCACCCAACTACCATTGAACAAGCAAAGGAGATTTTAAGAAGGCAAGAAGAAAGCATGGAAGAGGAGCCCAAAGAAATTGTTGCTAAAGTAGAGCCTACACCAACACCTTTGGTCCAGAATCCACAACCACTCTCGGTGAGCACAAATCCTTCTCCTAGTACATCTACTGAGTATGAAGATCTGCTCAGAAAGATGGGTCAGTTAACTATTAATCTTCTTCAAGGAAAAGAATTTAGTTCTCAGGGAGGAGATAGAGGTCCAAAAAGAAATATTTCTGAAGTTGTATGTTATGGTTGTTATAAAAAGGGTCATTATAAGTATAATTGTCCAGATAGAGCTTCTACATCTGGTACAAGAGATAATGATAAAGGGAAAGCACCTGTGAATTCTTTTGATGTAGTAGATAAGAGCATAAATAATGAAGTAGATGTGTTTGTAACAAAAAGAAAGAAAGAAAAAGATAACCAAGATGGAAATGATCCTAAGAAGATGAAAGGAGAAACTAGTAAGAAACATAGGAGAAGAAAGTTGGGTGTGCAGGATTTTCTGATTTCACAGGGACAAGGACCATACTCCATCTTAGACGATCTGTCCAAAAGGCCTGCAAATATTACATATGGTCAACTCTTGGCTATGTCTTCTGAGAAGAGGCGGAGCTGCGAAGTGGACTCAATGCTCAACGAAGGAAGGAGGTTGAGGTCCCTATTTTGGAGGCAGAGGCGGATCCCTACGCTCCACAAGCTGAGGTATTATGTAATGGTATTTCAATTCATGATGTCTTAGTTGATGGAGGTGCTGCAGTTAATGTAATGACCGAGTCTGTAATGAATATGTTGGGTTTAAAAATTGATCGCCCCTCAACACTTATGTTAAGGTCATTAAATAAAGGAAAACTAAACCATAAGGTGTAGTTTCAAATGTGGCAATATCTGTTATGGGTGTTGTATGTGTGGTAGACTTTCAGGTGATGAAAAATGGTACTGTTGCGTACCCAATGTTGTTGGGAAGACCATGGCTAAGGAGAGTTCATGCAAGAAACTACTGGAATGAAGGCTTCATGACACTTGGACGTGGTAGAGAGGGTGAAGATAAACGTGATCCCTCGGCATCATAAGGCAAAACCTATGGATTCAAGTGATGAAACTGATGATTGGACATCCTCTGATTACTCGAGTACTAGTGAAGTGGACACTGAAGATGAAGAAAGTGAGGTTGATGTTTCGGTCATGGATATCCTTCCAGTCACACCGACTCATGATCCCATAAAATTATCTGAAGAAGAAATTGATGATCATCTCCAACAAATAAAGATTGGTGATGCTGTGATGGAGAGTGAGAAGGAATCCTACCTCTAGCTCTTTCAAGGTACATACACATATTCACTTTTGATTACAAGGAACTCCATCAAGTAAGTTGGGTAGAACATTCTATTGAGCTGGTAGATGGTGCTAAGCCCATAAAGCAAATGCCATATAGAATGAATCCTAATTTTTCCAAGACTGTAAAAGAAGAAATAGATAAGTTGCTTGATGCAGGATTTATATTTGCTATGGAGAATTCAGAATGGGTTTCTCCCATTGTGATCTCAATAAAAATAATGGGAAGCTACGCATTTGTGTTGATTATAGGAAGCTCAATAAGGCAACAAAGAAGGATCATTACCCTCTTCCATTCTCAGATCAGATTTTGACGAAGTAGCTGGCCAGGAGTGCTATAGTTTTGCTGATGGATATAGTGGATACAACCAAGTTCGTATAGTAGAGAAAGATCAGTCAAGACCACGCTCACCACTCCTTGGGGAACGTTTGCTTATAGAGTTATGCCTTTTGGGTTGTGTAATGCTCCAAAGAATGTTCCAACGCTTGATGAATAGGGTGTTTGAACCCTACATTGGGAACTTCATCAGAGTATTTCTGGATGATTTTTACATCTATGGGAGCAAGATGGACCACTTGCACTAGATGGAGACAACATTTCAAAGGTTAGATGAAGCACAAGCCTCACTAAACCCTACAAAGTGTGTCTTTGGATGTTCTAAAGGTGTTTTGTTAGGGCATGTTGTATCCAGAGATGGTATTGGTACCGATCCTGATAAAGTTTCAAAAATCAAAGAGTTACCATTTCCTATGAATAGAAGTAAGTTGAGATCATTTTTAGGCCATGTGGGTTACTATAGAAGGTTCATCAAGAATTTCTCAAAGATTACACAGCCACTAACCCAGTTCTTGAAGAAGGATGTTACTTATGAACCAGAAATAAGGCGCATGAAGCTTTTGAACAATCAAGGAAGCCCTAGTGTCTTCACCTTGTTTTAAAGAATCCAGATTGAGCAAGCCATTCATTGTGTATACTGATGCCTCGATGCAACACTACTAGAAGTACTCGAGCCAAAAGGATGAAAATGGGAATGATCATCCAATTTACTTTGGGAGCGATAAATGAGCAAAGGTCTTGAGGTAAATTATACAGAATCGAAAAGAGGCTCTAGCTATCATTTTTGTTGTAAAGAAGTTTAGAAATTACTTGCTAGGGCAGAAATTTATAGTTGTAATAGATCATCAGGCTCTAAAATATATTGTCAATAAGCCTAACCCATCAGGGAGGATAGCAAGATGGATAATTTTGCTACAAGAATTTGAATTTGATATTATAGATAGGCCAGGAAAGAAGCATGTCAATGCAGATGCACTCTCTCGAGCCTATGATGGTTTAGGTTCACCTTGTGATGATGATGATTTCCCAGATGCAACGATTGTTATCTCTTGACACAATCCCTAGTGAATACATAGATATTTGGAATTATCTAAATGAATTCAAGTTTCTGATGGTGCCAATGCAAAGACTAAGAGGAAGATTACTCAAGCCACCATCCCATATTCTATTCTCGTATGGAGTATTATTTCGAATAGGACCCGATGGATAAGTACAAGAGGGCAGTTGGACGTGATCAAGGGAAGGAGCTAATAGAAGAATTCCACAATGGTACATGTGGAGGACACTTCTCTCCTGACAACTTACAACAAGAAGGATCTTGACGCAGGTTATCACCGCCCACTCTTTTTAGAGATTGTTATAATTATTGTAAGACATGTGATATTTGTCAAACACATGGTAACCGTAAGACTTCATCAGCTCCATTATGCCCTATTCTTCCACTTGGTCCCTTTGAAAAGTGGGGAATAGACATTGTAGGTCCACTTCCAACTACCCCACGCCAAAATAAGTATATTGTAGTTACCACATTATTTAACCAAGTGGGTCAAGCTAGGCCATTGAAAACAACTTCCATGGATGAAGTGGCAAGGTTCATATATGAACGCATTGTCACCAGATTTGGTTGCCCATTAGAAATTGTAATGATCAAGGAAGCCACTTCATTAATGAGGTGGTAGAAGCCCTAGTCAACAAGTTTTCTATTAAGCACAGTGAAGGCAACAACATACAAGCCAAGCACAAATGGACAGTGGAACGAACAAATTTTGTGTTGTGTCAAATTCTAGCAAAAGATGCAGCCTTGCAGTACATAAGTGGGATAAAAGGATTCATGCAAAGATTGTGGGCATATATAGGGCAACATCAAAGTCAACGAACAAGATACTCCCATTTCAGTTGGCTTATGGCATTGATCCAGTTCTTCCTATTGAGTTTGATATTCCCACTATGAGAGTTATGAAAAATGAAAGGATGGATGAAAGTGATTCAGTAAAAGAAAGGTTGGTACATCTTCATTTGCTAGAGGAAATGAGGGAAATAGCGAAGGATACAAGCTATAAGAAGAAAATGAAGTAGAAGGAATACTTTGATCAAAAGATCCGTTGGTCTCCATTTCATGTGAATGACTTGGTTCTAGTATATGATTCCAGATACAAAAAAAGAAGACAGAGAAAATTTCTTCCAAAGTGGATGGGGCCCTACAAAATAGCAGCTGTGCATGAAAATGGTACATATCGACTGGAGGAATTGGATGGTACTCCCATTACAAAATGGGTCAACCATGACAAGTTAAAGATTTTCCAAGCACCAGCTTCAGAATGTCCATAAGAGTCTACTCCGAGGACGGAGTAGAAGTTAGGAAGGGGGAAAATGTCAACATTAAAATTTTCCTCCATAATTTCTATTTTATTAATGTATGTATTAGGAATAGGATGTTGTTAAGTATAATTAGTAGTGGTGTCCAATAGAAGATAACGGCATCGCCATCAGTACGGTGCCGCCAATAATGTAGAGTACGGTAATAGTCAAAGTACAATAGGAATGTTGTAAAAAGTAAATATTTGTCGTAAGTGGTCCGGTAATGTTAAAATGTCAAAGTTGGGATAAGTAGAGAAGTAGGGTCTACATGATTAGGAATTAGAAATATTATATTTGTAATAAGGACAAAGAGTGATGTCATAAATATTTTGTATATTTTATTTGTGGAAAAGTCTAAAAAGGTGGAACCCATGTGAGATGATAAGGTTTATCTTATCTTAGAAGATAAGCCTACATGTAAAGGCAAGAGTTTAGGCATGGAATATGATTGGCCGGAAGAGATTTCCTATCCTATCTTAGAGATAAGGTGGATAAGCCTGAATTCCTATAAATAAAGAGGCCACCCCCCCTCATTTAACATAGAGAGAAGTAGTGAGAAATATTGTATGAGTAAGTGTGTAAAGGAAGCCATCATTTTGAAGGTGTGTTAAAGAAGCATTAAGAGGTGTAATTGTGAAGTTTCTCCCATAGTTATTTTTTTAAAGGCAAGTGAAGTTAATAACACTTGAAGAACCTCATGGGTGAGATTGTAACAATTTCATGTTGATATTATAATTTACACCGATATTTCAGATTTATCATTATTCCTTCTTATCATATTATATGGTATTCTTGTGTTATGTTTGTTGTTGTGTTTCAGTTTACATCCACAAAACTAAGAGTTGGTTTTCATAGTATGCTTTAAAAAGGTTTTACCAAGAAGTCCTTAAGACATTGAAAAGATCCCCTATAAAATACAAAAACAACTACAATCACTACTATATCAATAAGATTACTCTTGTTGTATATAGCTTTAGAACACCCCCGGTTTGATATGACATAAACAAGAAGTTGATTAAATGAAGGGAATAACGACACCCATCAACCACCTCACCTATACACCTCACCTAGCCACCTCACCCTAAATTTATTCTTAGTATGTTGCCATAACTAACTAAGACCTAACTAAAACCTAAAAATCAAAGCCTACATCCCCTCTAACCACATTCCCGCATAAGAAAAGGTAACTCCCACTCTTTCTCGGATGAATAGAGAGATCTGGTAGAAATCATTGCCATGATCTCCCATTTTTAGTAAACCTAGGGAATCCCACCCTAACCGACGCTAGTCACCCCTGAACCGACGCCGGTCAACCCAAAACCATTGTCGGTTACCTTTTATTCCCTTTAGTAACCTTATTTCGAGGTTGGCACATTTATGAGAGTAAATGAAAGGATATTCGAGTTGTATGCAAGCGAGACAAGCATCCTTTTATGCATCCAAACATCCAAAGCCATCACCAACATCAATCAGAGAGCCATTGCATTCATGGGAGCACTCGGGAAAGCACCACTATAGGACCATACACGTATTCTCCGATCAACCACTTCCACCACCCAACCATCAGATCCTTAATAATGTAACTACGACTTTAATCGGTATAGTTTATTTCAGTTAGTAATCTTTATTACTCATGTTATTAATCTATTCTTTGCATGCTTATTGCTTCATCACCCACTTGCTTGTAAATCCAAATATCCCTTCACCCACATCACCAAATCACCTATTCTCACTTGTTGTATACTTCTGAGCATACCTAAGATCTCCACAGACCCCCATTCACTCACCCAAACTTTATTTGACCTCTTATCACCCCTACCATTTAACTTATTTTGAGTTTCTTTCACCCCGACCATACCGATGTCGGTTACCCATAATCGTCGCGCCTTCTACCTAAACCGGCATCATTCACATTCAGGTTGACATCAATCTCTATGTTTTACACCTTGACCAAGAACAAACCCAATAACCACCTTACCAGTTGACCTAAATAACCTAGAATCTAACCCTGACCAGTCCCAGAACCTTGATAGACCCCTCACCTCTCAGATCCAACTATAGCCTAGCCTATTGTGATTGGATTTTTTTATTGTATTTGAATGAGATACCTAAATCATATCAACTATAGTAGGACCTTGTTTATTTCTCACATTAACTTGTTTTAAATAGTGGATTGATAGCCATCTAGGAAGTATCACACTTCTGGAACTAGCATACGCTAGGCAGTCCACTATCATATATCATTTAACTATATTTTGGTGGTCTTGTTTTCTATTACAAGTAGTTCCTCCTAGCCAAAAGGAATCTCTCACATTCAGCTTGTGGATCAAGAATTCAGAATGTGCACAACAACCATCAACCAACCAGCATTAACAAGTATTCCTCCTTGGCCCTTACCCTTATCTGTTTCATCATTTTGAAAAGGTAAAGAAAATGGTGAAACATTTTGGCATGCTCGGTGGGACCCATCAGGGTTTTATTGCATTTTCTTCATTCCTAGGAAAATTTGTGTGTTTGTTTCCCTTTAAAAGGCTTACACATTAAATTTCTTCCTTGGTAATCTTCTCTTCTTTCTTATTGTTCTAAAGGACATGTTTCTTTTGGTGCATTTAAAAAGAATCATTCTTCTTGCTTTCTTGCATTTAGTGAAAGAGCATACCCTCTCCTGTTCATCCTTTTGTGTCATCGAATATAATCTTTTGATTTGGGTTTAAAACACTTGCATTACATTCTGATTTGTTGCATTATTAGCTCACATTAAAACTGAGGGCAACCTATATGCAGAAGTCATGCCCAGCTGATGGTTGACACAAAGAATCGTAGAAATCACATTTTTATCTCTCTCTCGTGTCTTACCAAACTTGCACAAAATCAAATATACACATCTTTCTTAAACAACATCTTACCCGGGAACATCATCAGTGATCACACGATCCGATTGGTAGGTACTCCCCATCTCGTTGCCTCTTTCGAGTTATTATCTCAAGAGGAAGACCCACCCCCACCATAACATACCAAAACCTCTCCGTTTAGATATCCTTCTTCGTAGGATGCCATCCCAACCAAGAAATTTTGTTCTAAATACACATAGTCATTCCTAAATAGAATAAGCTAAAAAAACATAAGAAAATCATTGTTAGGATCATGCTTTTTCTTATCGTTCTTCTTGGCTCGCGTTTTGAGGTGTGAGACCGTGAATTCCCATTTTTCTTCTTCCTTTTCACATTCCACCATCATAGTTGGAGTATTCGACTATCTCTCGAGTGTGTTAGGGCCTCATCTTCTCATTCTCAAGCTTCGGGTTTGATTCTTCACTTGATTTGATTCACAAAACCAATTTTCCTTATTTATTTCTAATTTCATACCACGCTGCTTAGCAGCGACCAACACTGTTCATATCTCGACCGTCACGGTTAAACCATAACTAGTGTCATATTTTGGTTTTCTAGCTACTTTACCTATAATAGCTTTCATTACTATACATTACATTTTCAACCTCTAGCGCATCATCACATTTCTCCCTTATTGATATTTTCTATCATACATAGTTTCACCAATACAAATCCAACATCCCCACTTCATTTTTTTGGGACTAGTTTCTTCCATGAAATGGACCGGTATCGCTTTCAAAACCATCACCGGTGTTGTTCTAACCTTCACCGGTCATCCCAGCCATCATTATTTTTCCTAGAACCATCACCGATTAACCCCACATCAATCGATTGTATGTGTTTAATTTTCAAAATCTAAACATTGACCAAATTCACCTCCCGGACCCCATTATTCTCTATTTTTACTATTTTGTGTCATCTACAGAATACAGTCTTACCAGGTCAGCACTTGTTCACATGGTGCTGACTCGCAACTAGACTAACGCCCTCATATTCCACGCTAGTCATCAACCACTCCCACCTAGTCCTTCATCGCCTTCCATCCTATCACCCATGGATCCAACCTTACCTACCACCATTGCTTCGATGACAAGGATTTTGCATGAATCCTTGATCAGAATCCCATGGCCTTACAATTCTACCTTTCCCACTCTTCCACCTAAGACTCCTCTAGTCAATTGATATATGGCATGTCGCAAGATCAATCCCTTGCCCTTGTTCCTACTTTATCAATTACCCTCACCTTCACCCCTAGTAGTTTTGCAGCCTAGGACCCATGCCCGCCATGACCGCCGGGTCAAAGAATATAACCGTGTCCCACTTTTTTACACTTTTTGTACCTTTAAAAAAACAACAAATACGTGACCAAACGTGTCTAAAATGACCAAACATGTATTTTTAAGAGCTTAAATATACCAAGGTTGATCCATAATTTACCTAATTTTTTAAGTTTTAAAACATTTATTTACCAACCAAATTTTAAAATATTTTTGGCCACCAAGTGGGACATACTATTATTCTTTGACCCCACCACATCATAAGTTTCCCTTTCTCCCGTTGTATCTCGTTGTCCCCTTGTCCACCACCTGCACTATAGCACGCTTCGCACCCATTGTCTCACAAATAACCATTGCAACACAACCGCCCATGGTGTTAGTGATCCCTACTCCATTTCAAAATATCATCCTCTCTATCCCAAAACATTACCCCCAATCTCTACCAGTCACGACAACCATCCCACCTACATACACCTACTATCAACAACCCCTATCTCGCCTCCTGTCACCCATTCTAGATATGTGCCTTCCCATCTCGGTTCCTTATTCTCAACCTCCTATCGGTTCAATATCTACCTCCTTATACCACAGAGGTGTCCCCCATCACAACCTACCAATGACCTCATCAAGTTGATGATGGAAAAGATACAAACACTAAAAGTGTCGGTTTCCATCTCATCATGCAATTACCTCACCTATGATGAAATTTGTAATGAGCCTATTCACTTGTCCATTCCCATTCGACCATACCCCGTACATTGGGAGATGCCAAAATTTAACCACTTCAATAGCAAAGAATATCCGCAACAACATTTATGGTCCTTTAAACATGGGTGTTACTGATTTCTCACAATGATGCTTTACTTTTGAGGACTTTCCCAATGTCCCTGACAGGACCTGCATTGGACTAGTACAATGGACTACCAAGACACTCCATTTACTCATTCAATCAAGTAGCCCAAGCCTTCCTAGATCACTTCTCCATCAATGTTGTTAAGAAGGTTACCATGACTGATCTCTATTCCACATGACAATATGATGACGAGTCTATCGCTGACTTTTTCACTCACTGGCGCAACCTCATAAACTAGCTCACATTCCAATTGCCTCAAACCGAGATGATAGAACTATTTACTTGAGCATGTGCTAGACACATCTCACCAACCCTACAGGTGTAAACTTTTCACTTTTGATGAGGCATTCACCATGGCATGGAAATTGGAAATTCATGCTATCGAAGAAAAGAAGATTCAACTTTGTAATAAGAACATCGTGTTCAAATCAAATGATACTTCTTCATCTTCAAAACCTCAAAAAAACTATTCAAATCCCAAAGGGTCTACTAATGCCGTAGTTCTCAAAGCTACTCCCCTCATCAATCAAACCCATCTAAACCCCCTTCTAATCTTTCTCTTATACAAGCTTTCTAGTTCAGATGAGAACAATGAAAGTACACTTCCCTAGGAGAATCTTACTCCTCCATTTTGGAAAAGCTTGTTAAGGTAGGTGCCATTACCCTTCCACCCATAAAACCACATACTTGGTTTCAACCCTGAGTGACCCATGCCTACGTGGTATAAGGAACACGACTTTTGCAACTATCATCGGGTCAAAGGTCACAACGACAATAACTACATTACCTTCAAAAATATCATTCAAGAAATGATAGACAACGGAGACTTAGTCTTGGATATCCCGAATGCACCCGCTAACCAAAGCCTACACATCTTCAAGAAGCCATTCCCTAATCATGCCCCATATTCCAACCAAGGGGGTGATACCTCAAACAATGATAGCATTGTCCACGAGGTCCACACTATTTTCAATGATGCACCAGTTGCTTCCCAATTGCCTCATATTCCTTCCATAGATGAAATATTAGCACATGCTCCCATACCTACACTGCATCTATTTCATCTACTCAAAACCCACAAAGGAGTCCCCTTTATCTTCTCCTTCATCCGTGAAAGCGCCTATAATCAGCACACCACCTTGGCCCCTCAAATTTCTAAGAAGTTGTTAGTGGCTCCTCTTCTACTCATAAAAATTCAGGTTCACTACTCTACACCCAACATAAGGAGATCCCACTTCAGGACCCGTTCTCTCCTCTACCCATGGAGGATACTATAGAAGTACCATTACTTGTAGATGACCATTCACCATCAAACCTTCAAGATCCCGTTGATCTTCTTTCGGCTCTCTTACCCACAGAGTCTAAGGCTAGCCATTTCCTATATCTCAAACACATTTTACGGGGATTGCCACTCGGTCCATGTCATTTCTGCTTACAATAGTACCATTCTCATGCTTGGCCGATCACCTGGACTATGTCGATAGAGCCTTACTTTGGGGGCATCTTCTACTTCCTATTTCAACACAAATGTAGTTGTCACTCGCTGACACCTCCACTATCTATCCAAAAGTGTTTCGCCAACCAAACCAAACACAACCACAACTATCGCAAAACCTCCCACAACACCACTCATGGCTCAACTCACACCTCTACCCATAACCCAACATGCATCTGCACCCAAACCCACACCTACATCATCTCCCTTGCCTAAACCTATCACTACCTTAGGGGTCATACCAATAGCTAGCCTTACTCATCCACCCATCAAATTAGATTTAGCTACATCTTCCAAAACTAACACCAAACTTAACCCGGCCCCTAAACAAGAGCCAATATCTTATATCTCATACCCTAACCTCGCTTGAACCACACCCTTATCTCCTTCACCCCTTCCATCCATCCTAGGACCTCACCCCTCGACCAGTGGCCAAGAAACCCCCATCCACTGTAAACCAAGAATGAAGCAACCCATTTCCCCATCACGGACCTCTAATATACCGAAGCACCCCATGCAACCTCCACCCTCACCTATAGCCTTTTCTTAGTGAAAATTCACAAAGCACCCCCAAATGAGTTATGGATCTTGCTTTTCTAAGGCAAACTCATTTGGTGTGAATGCACAACATTGAGCTTTCCCAAAGTGTGGGACCTTTGCAAATGGGGAAAGCTCTCTAGAGAAGGTTGGTTCCTCTTCCTAAACTACCTACCACAAGATATTCTAGTGCAGGAAAGCTAATCTAATCCTAATCTAACTTCCAAGGAGATAGGGAGAGAGAGAAAAGAGGAAAATAGAAGCCTACACTAAAATGGTGATACACCAGAGAAGGAAAATGTTGAACATCTATCAAAACTACCATGGAACAAGAAGAGGTGAGCAATGGGAAGGATGGATAGATGCATCACAGCCCAAGGATAGATTTCACACAAAAAGTGTCCCAAAACTCCATGAACACAGCTCCAAAACTTGTAATGAACATTCAAACATGCACAAATACCTGCAATGAAGAGAGGCAAGAAGAAAACAAAGAAAAACGAGCAAGGATGGACAAATGCATCACAAAACACATTTTTTTATTGCTCAGAAGTTTGCATAGAACATCATTTCATTGGTAAGAGGAAAAATTCCATTACAGAGCAGGGGAGGAGGTTCAAACTCCATTTTCAACCCTAGGGAAGAAAAGAAGGGAGGGCAGAGCAGAAAAGATGAACAACCTTTTACAAATGAGCCAAATTTGGCTTTTAACCATCAAGCAGAATGGAAAAAATGTAAAAATGTAGGCAAATGATTTTAAATTCAACAATGACAAGATTGATCTAATTGGCCTACAAAGTGATGGGTTTCCATAAAAATCCCATACGCCATAGTACATTGCTTTACAGAGAAAAACAGAGGCCCATACTTCATTAATTTTGGTGGTTGGAGTCATTTTCTGTGTTTTTTACATGCCAGGGATGTTTATCCTTTTTCTCCCACAAATCTCCATCAAAATACAAAATTTATCCCTCCATCATGTAGATAATTTCACTATCTTTCCAATGACACTAAGAACGCAAAAATCCGAGCTCTAGATCAAAATTTATGCCCCTCTGAAGATTTAGGGCAAAATTAGGGCAAAAATGGATTGGTGGGCCGAAACTTTAAAATTTTCCCTTTTTGAATTTGGGAAAATTTCCCCAAAATCCCCACACCCCACCACTCTGCTGCCACCATGTGGCGCTTCCCTATTCATTGATGGAAATGCAGGCCCAAACCTCGCTTCTATCCTTTGATTTTTCATTGGGAAAATTTCCCAACTTTTCCCCATGCTCCGCTATCTCGGGACACGTGTTGGCCCTCATTGGCCACGGGCATGCACTTCAAAATTTTCCTTTGGGCCGCTAGCCACTTTGGCAAAATTTTCCATTTCCTTCCGCGCCTCCGACCCCCACCACCGACAGGACACGTGGCGGCCTCAAAATGCTCCGCGGGCCTTCAGGCCAAAATTTTCCTTTGCGCCCCACTACCCTCTTTGCAAATTTTCCAACCTGTCTCTACTTCCCCGACCTCCACCGCCATGTGGCACCTCCTCATTGGCCATGGGCCTGTCAAGGGAAATTTTCCCCAAAAACTCCGCTGAGCCATAACTTGAGAAATACTTGGAGTTAGGAGGAAAATTTTACCTTTCTGGAAAGGTGAGGAAAAATCCTATCTTATGGAACCATTTCCAAAATCCCTTGAGTGCCTGAAATGTGTAAAATTTGATATTGAAGCACAAGGAAGGCAAGAATGAAGGCAAGTTAGCCAAAATAAGTAGGGGGCTCATTTTGGATAACACCTTCTTACCACCCATACCTCCCATACCATTAATAACTTCCTCACTACCCACAACACTTTCTTCTCTTTCACTCACACCTCCTGCCAAACCTATGCCACCTACCTCCACAACACCTCGGTCAAATCCATGGGTAACTCCGCCCTCTTCCACCATCCGCTTTTCCCTCTACATCTCATGCGCCCATATCACTTTTACCCAAGAAGGTGCAACCTAAAGCCAAAAATCCGCTACCTTTTAAAAGGTAGTTAAACCAACCACACATTCTATTGCCAGTTCATCTACCATGCCCCTACCCAAGCAGATACAACCAACACCTAAGACCACACCACACACAAGTTCATAGCCCAACCCACTCCCCTCTTTGCACAATCAGCCGCACCTATACCAAAACCCACATTCACCTCCCATTGTGATGCATTATGAGGGTCTTACACTAAAATCGTACCCAACATCCTCAAAACTTATGTCATGACATTACCACCTCTTAGACCTTATGACCCACTCAAACCCAAACCAAAAGGGTTTGATGAAACCAAAATTTTACCTACCATCGTGTGCCAGGACACGATGTAGAGAAAATAAGGCTTTGAAATCCACTCTTGTCCAGTTGTGTCCTCTGAAGAAAACTTTGACGATGATGATCTTCTTGACGAGGACCCCATTTCACCTTCACCAATTTCCATAGTTCTTCCCTCATTTCCTACTCAGTGACAAAAATCTCCACCCCCACAACTCTTAGATCCATCCTCGAGATTCAAAATTAACATGGTTCACATAAGAGAGTTGGCCAAACCACCACCCAAATGTAAATGTGCCCTACTCATCTCACAAGGGTCATACCCACCACTAGGTTTTTCCCTCTTACCGCTATACCTTCCATGACACACCCTCTCCATCCAACTCCCCTTAGATTAACATGATCAGCATTTCCACCGTGCTTAAAAAAGACAAGGGCAAGGAGAAAGTAATGGGCCCATCAACCAACCCTGTACCCAATATACCATCTGCACCCACACCTAAAGTCATCATTCGCGGTCCTGCCTATCCCATTTCCGATGGGGCCACACATCGTACAATGCTAAAACAACTACACCAATCCCCCCTCAAAATGTCTTTGTACAACCTCGTCCAGGACTTGAATCACATCTTGAAGCCCTCATGGAGGTCCTTCAATCTATCAAAATCTTACCAAATGACCCCACACCTGTAGCCTCCATCATTACCCCTCACCATGTAGCCTCTCTCACTAGGTCTTCCCCCTCCTCTACACCTTCACCCACTCACCAAGTGGCTGCCCTCAATTTTGTAGATGAGGAGATCACTCCCTTTCAGTCCGATGACCCCGACCCCACTCTTTTCATCTCCATCTTTATTGATAATATACACATCCGATGCGTTATGATCGATGGTGGTGCTAGCATTAACATCATCTCCTCCCATGCGTATGCCCAAATGAAAATACCTACCAATTATGCATAGTAACCCCATTATGTTGCATTCCTTCAATGATGCCATAACCTCTACACTAGGTACCATTGTTCTCCATGTCCGCATAGGTCCCCACACTATGTCCCGGAAATTTTCTATGTCTTAGAAGGGGAGTTCTAGTATAACTTGTTGCTTGGTCCTTGGATCATTGTGTCATGGGTTGTGTCCCTTCGACGTTACATCGATGCCTCAAATTTGAACACGAGGGACATAATTACACCATCCCTACCAACCCCTCACCTTTCAAGACTTGTAACATGCTATATCAACCTAATGATGTGCTTGTACCAGTCAAGGCATCCGCCACCAAAACCACTTCACCTCCACCCACAAGCCCATCCACCAAAATTGCCACTACTTCGCTGCATCTAACCTCACCATCCCTACTGCAGCTGTAGCCTCCACCACTACACCCCTACTTCCCCTTCATTCTAGCAAGCCATCTATACCCACTACCCACATACCAACTATTGATCCCTTAGAAGGTGTTTTTCAATGCCTCACTCTAGGGGAATACTACCTATACAATATCGATACCTTCCTCACCCCACAACAATATGGGAATCTGACGTCAACACCCCAATTATGACATTCACATCGGTGACATTTTCCCTTATGGCCCTCCCCACCTTCACACCAACCTAACATATGGGGGACTTGATATGGCCACCTATAAACCTAAACCTCCATCCCAAACCCAACCATTTTCCACCAACCTACACTCCCTCACTAACCATCGTTTCACTCACACTTTCCTCCACCGGTGCACGTGGAAAGGATTTGGCTTTGGTTTTTATGAACAAGGCCGCCACACTATCATCTCCTATACCTCGTGTAAACACAATGACCATAGTGGCATTGGTTTTGACGCTCCATCTTCTAAGAAGGTGTGCATTGACCTTATTCAGGATGAGGCATCTTCCCCCTCTCATTCACCCACATTACCATCCTCACCCATGGAGTCCATAGATCCTGAATCTATACCTCCTAACATTTTTTTTTGTAAACACCATTTCCTTAAGACCGCTGACCTATCAACGTGATGGCGAGGATCCCTCTTCTCTCCCATTCTTGTATCCTGACATGATCAATGATGATACGCCTTCAATTAACGTTGTTCAATGTCAGGATGATGAGTCCATCCTCACCTACCTTGGTGCAAAAGACTCTTATATTCACCGGTCGTTACCCTCCGAGACGCAAACCATGCTAAACGAATCGACCATTGAAATCAACATTAATACCCAAGACGACCCGCACATTCTAAAGATCAAACAATCTTTAGATGCTACTAAACAGAAGCCTTCACCTCTTTCCTTCGGGATCATAGCGATGCATTCACTTGGTCCTATGCCGATATGCCTGGTATCGATCCTAAAATCATGGTTCACAATATCGTGACCATTCCTGATGCCAAACCTATCAAACAAAAGCTGTGGAAAATACATCCTCACATTGCTCTTCTAGTCAAAGAAGAGCTTCAGTGCCTTCTCTTGGTTTCCTTCATTCTACCCATTGATTATCCCCAATGGATTTCTAACATCGTTCCTATCACGAAAGCGATAGGGGACTCCACATTTGCACATATTTCCACAACCTCAACCTTGCCTATCCCAAAGATGATTTCCCACTACCAGGCATTGACCAACTAGTTGATCTCACTCGCATTGGCCATGAAATTTTATCACTCATGGATGGTTTCTTGGGCTACAATCAAATATTACTAGCTCCCGAGGATCAACACAAGACTTCCTTCATCACCCCTTGGGGGACTTTCTACTATAGATTCATGCCCTTTGGCCTAAAAAATGTTGGTGCTACATATCAGCGGGCCATGACTTACATCTTCCATGACATCATGCATCACATATTGGAGGATTACGTAGATGATCTACTTGCCAAATCCAAACATCAAACCAAACACCTACCCATTCTTAAAGTCATCTTTGACCACCTCATCAAATATTGTGTTCATCTTCAACCAAAAAAATGTCTTTGCAGTACTTTTAGGGAAACTCCTAGGCTTCATCATTTCTTTGTGTGGCATAGAAGTCGATCCTGCTAAAGTCAAGGCTATCCTTGAAATTCCACCACCCACTAATCTCCATCAACTTCACAGCCTACAAGGTAAGTTATAATCCATTCATCATTTTATCTCACAGCTTTCCGACCACTGTCAACCATTCCATCATCTTCTCAAGAAATATGTTTCATTCAAATGGGATGATGAATGTCATAAAGCCTTTAAGGCCTTAAAACAATACCTCCTTCAACCACCAGTGCTCATTCCTCCTAAGGATGACCAGCCCTTCTACCTATATATTTCCACCACTGACCATTCTCTAGGTGCCATGCTTGCTCATCACGACGACCAACACCGGGAGAAAGTGGTTTATTACATAATCCATACCCTTCTTGAATATGAAACTAGATATACCCATGCCAAAATATTTGCCTATCCTTAGTTTTTTCGCCACCAAACTCCGCCATTACCTACTCAACCACAAAACCTTCATCATTACTAATACGGACCCGTTACACTACATGTATGGCAAACCTTATCAAAATCAATGTGCCACACGTTGGCTTATGCTTCTGGCTGACCTCAACCTCGAATTCATCCATCAAGGGCCAAGCTATCACGACCAATTGGCCACACACCTATTTCTAGGATCAACCCTCTAACTTTGACTTTCCGATGAGTCCATTGTTGCCTTTTCCTTGGATGAACCCTCTTACCAAATGACACTCTTCTTCATGGTTCCAAGTGTTAGCGTGGGGTGGGGCTGGTGTTATCCTCATTCTACTTGATGGTGAACCTATGCCTTTGTCTTTCAAACTCACTTTTGATTGTACAAATAATATTTTGAATTTGAATCACTCATATTGGGTCTCTAGGCTGCTTATGCCTTAGATGTTAAGTCAATCAACATCTTTGGTGATTCTCAGTTGGTCATAAACCAAGTCAATGGTATATACCAATGTCGTAATGAGATAATTCAAAAGTATAAGCATCATGTGGACATACTTTTGACCACCTTTGACCATTACGCCCTTCAAACCACCCCACGTTCTACCAATAAATTTGCAGATACCATGGCCTGCTTGGCTTCTCAGATACCTGCTTCACCCACTGACTCTAAAATCTTTGTCACCATATAAAGACTAAAATCACCCTCTTATTTACCTCGTGAAGTTTACTCTATCGGAACCGCTGCTCCTAACCCGAGTGACCTTTGGTATAAGCAATACATAGACTATCTTTCCCTCTCCATTTTACCCGCCGATCTCACTCGTAATGGACAATGTTCCTTTCTTAAAAGTGTCTCCTGTTATGTCATCATGGGTGGTCTTCTATACAAATGTAGTTTTGATAACATTCTCTTGCGATGCCTTACCAGTTCTAAAATTCCTTACACCATTAAGGAAGTCCATGATGGGATTTGTGGAGGCCACTTTAGTGGTCTCATTGTCACAAAACACATTCTTTTCCTAGGCTATTACTGGCCAACCCTAAACCGTGACTGTTGTGATTATGTCAAATGCACCACGTAGAATTCCAGCAACATGCTAATCTCCATCACACCCTAGTCATGCCTTACAAGTTTCGTGAGACCTTTGGCCTTTCTCTCAATGGGGTTTGGATCTTGTCGGTGAGATCAACCCCCATTCTTCACAACACCACCAATGGATCATAACCGCTATTGAATATTATACTAAATGGGTAGAAGACATTCCTCTCATTTCCACCAAAGCTGAAAATATGTGAATTCATCAACCATCACATTATGTATCGCTTTGGTGTCCCTCACCGCATTATCACGGATAACGGAAAATAATTCAAAAACAAAACCCTACGTAAACTATGTGATGCTTTTGGCATCCAACTCAGTTTCTAATCACCTTATTACCCACAAACCAATGGTCAAGCTAAATCAACCAATAAAACCTTGAAAAAAATTCTTATGAAGGTGGTCAATGATACTAGGAAGGATTGGCATATACACATTCCTTTCGCCTTGTGATCCTACCGCACTAGTATTCACACTTTGACTGCTACCACCCCCTTTTCTCTGGTCTATGGTACTTGAGGCTATCTTACCTCTCAAAGTCCAGATTCCATCCCTCTACATCTCACTACAAGACATGCTCAATGATGATGACTTTCACTAGGATCATTTAGCGCAACTTGAGTTATTAGATGAGCGTCATCTTAATGCTCTTGACCATCTCCAAATCTACTAAAAACATATCAAATGTGCCTATGAAAAACATGTTCACGAACGAAACCTTTCAAGTTGGTGACCTCATCTGAAGGAAAATCAACATGTAACCAAAGAGGAGAAAATTAAATGGGGAAAATTTGCTCCTAATTAGCTTGGACCCTATATCATTACCCATGCCTATGGATCATGTGCTTATCGTTTGTCTTCACTCAAAGGTAAACCCGAACTTGAGCCCCTTAATGCCTTGCATATTTGACCATTTATTGTTGATATTAAGTCCTATATCACTTTCTGTCAATTGGTTTCTCATCCCTTGAGCATTGTTCACTTTCCATTATTACCCATTTTTGAGGATCCATGATTAAAAAAGAATCATGTGATTACCGTCACCTTTTAGCCTTGTCTTCAATATGAGTACCACGGCTCTACTCATAGCATGATTCTCATGGATACTTTTCATCTTCTTCAAGATGGAATCCCATGGTCATTCATCACTCAAAACCACCTCTTTCACAGTTAATCTTTGTGTACTATGATCTTGTCTTCTAAAATGAACCTAATCATCCTCTATAATCTTGTCCATGACTTAAACGTCTAAAAACAAAAAGGGATACAACTCCTTGAGTCAAAATTCCAACAAAAAGATGACTCCCTCAAAAGGACATCTCTTCTTCATATTCTACCACTATCAATAGACTACTCCCTCGAAGGACAACTATGTATGGTCATTACAAAATGTAATAAATATTCAGAAGCTTCCCACATCGATCAACTTCACGAAGACCTCAAGGAGATAATATATTCATCCCATATAGACTTCCCACATCGATCAGTCTATTAAAAACAAAAAAATCAAGAAAAAGATGAAATTTTCATCATGGACTTTCCTATTTTGGATTCGGGTTTCTTGTTCCAAAAACACGTCATCGTACACTAAGTTACGCTAAGCCTCTCATCCTCACCTCCTTGTCTTTTCCACCTAAATTCCTCATTACTCAAGGGACTTACCATGAATGTGACATTTTGTGATCTTGTGACTTTTCTTCACCCTTAAAACAATCCATTATGCAAGGCCTATAGGGTCTTACGTTCATAAGCCCATCTAAGGTATGATCGACTCATTAGGGTTCTTATCAATTACACAACTCTTTTACCACTTCTTACCATTCACCTTCCTCATTACCTATTGATTATCCTATACAAGACCAGATCCTCGACACATGTATTTAAAAATCAATCAACCATACCTACAACCTAAACACAATCATACCTATGACCTACATCACCCATGCCTAATACCTACTTGACCATTCCACTATTTCACCTTAATCTTCCCTAGCTTATGGGAGAACTACATCGGCCTGAGGTCCCTTTTTTCGAGACTATGTAGGCAGCACTCCGAGGGCATGGGGCCCTTGGAGGTTAGCTCGTAACTCTCTACCCTAACCAATTCCTTTCCCCTTTTTCCTAGTCACATTCTACCCTAGTTAGTTTCCTTTTTATATCAATAATTGGAAATTAAACCAAATAAACAACACTTGCTTCACATCTTTACCATCATCACTCATACATTCATTTCATTATGTCTACCATTTCTTTACCATTATCATATATTTTCCTACAAAACATCTTAACATGACCCACATCATCATTAATTACACAAATTAATGAGTTAAAAACTCAACCAACCTCAACTCAACCATAATCAATAACCTCAACTTGAATCAATCCATTCCTACAACCCATGACAACTGACTCAATCCATGCCTATAACTCCGACTCAATCCATGCCTACAACATACTCAATCCATGCCTACAACTTGACTCAATCCATACCTATGACCTGACTCAATCCATGCCTACAACCTGACTCAATCCATGCCTACACGACCCTGACTCTATCATACTTAATTCACCTAGTTTCCATCACATACACAAATAATAATGGAAATTACAACAAGTACACCATCCATAGTATAAATATCATCATCTATAAATCATGACGTATGTGTATACATACATATGTGCACAAATACAAATGAATACAAAAATATCAAAAACCTCATGTACATCCTCACTCTCTTTGGCACGTAGGTCGGTATATCATCAAAATATACAAAAAGCTCATATACAGCCTCACCATCGTTAGCAATGTATATCAAAAATAAAACAACTACATCAAAATGGAGGTCCACACGGCTATTAGATATCACCCTACTAGATATCCTCCATATTTGTCTCCCTATCTCCTCCTCCTCCTCGGCTCCTATACGGCGACCTGCTAACATCTCACCACCCATCATGGGTCATGGTTGGGTCCCTGTTGGTACTACACTGGGCTGGCCTCCATGAACTGGTAGCCTCACCCTAACCCTATCTCGGGGCTCGCTAGCCCCTGTACTCTCCACACTATGGGTCTATGATCTAGGTCCTCTCACTCGAGGCCTGTTGTGCCATGTACTCTCCATAGGATAGAAAATCTATCCCTACCACCATCAAGATATCCTAATAATACCTGGTCTCACCTAGGGAATCCCATCATCTAGTTACGAGTACTATCTATGGCGGCCCCATTAGCCTCTACTCTAACCTTGTCCTTATGCTTGTGTCCTATCATGGGGACCTTGTCCCACTCCTACCTGTATCTGGGACTAAAGAGTCACAACTGCGCCTATGTAGTGGCCAACTGGCCCTATAAACATGTAACATGTGCCTGTAGGGTGGCCACTGTATCCCATCACCACCACCACCCTGTGTAGGTGCCTATCCTTGTGCTATCTTGGCTCGTAAAATGCCACCCATGCCTCGTAAAGTGTCCACCTGTGCCTCTGCACCTGTCAACTACCCCTGCACCATCCCCAGCTATGTAATCAACATGTGCCACCTACCCCCTATAGGGCATCCCTCTAAATAGTGATGGTGGCTAAATCCGATTGCCCGACCTCAAAGATACTTGCTTGTAGGTGTTCACCCACCTGCCTTATCTATCTATCAATCACCCCGACATCATCGATCCACCGGTCTCTCACCTACTCTCTACCCCTTAGGTATTGTCATCAGGGCAGCAACGATGACCTCTCCACGTCATCCCTCCTATACTATGGGAAGGGTGGAGGTATATCCTGCAAAACCCAAACTGATCACCTAACCCATCTACGGGTATCATCTCGTGCTCTCCAGCACGTCACCCCTCTATCCATTTGAGAAGCTACAATCCATCTAGCTCTGCATACCATCTTCTACCCATATGATGGATAACCCACATAGGGCCTCCAAATGATGTCTACACCAAACAACCCCTCCAGTAACCACCTATAGTAGGTGACATCATGTGTCACCCTACCTCGCTCGACGCTCTCCAATAACTAGCACCCATCACTTGTAGCCCACCCACAAAACCTGGCTCGAATGCATCATCTCGGGCATACCAACTAGGCACACACACATATGTGCTCATAATCCCAACAATGTAATAGGAAAGTGCAACACAAATTAAACCTCCAAAGCCACCCATACGCCCATAGCTCCTGTATAGCTATACTAGGAATGTTGGCACCCATGCAAAATGGGTTTGGTCTATCACCATATCATGCAGACCCCATCAGTGATCACGGGAATCTCCCACCCTCTACATCTGGCAGTGCAAAGCAATAAGATGCCTCCATCAACAACACAACTAGCCTCGTCTCCTCTAGGATGAGCCAAGTACATCTCTCCATAGCTCATGTTGGCACTGTGAAACCTCATCTCTACTAACCCCTCACCAAAAAATGTCAACATCAACTCCTCAGATGCCTCTAAGAGATCGAATATACCTACACCCCCACTATAGGCAACCGCAGATCCTATATACATCCTCCAGGGTGACTATGATCTCACCCATTGGTAAATAGAATGTGTTGGTCACCGAATCCCATCTTTCGATGAGGGTGACCATCAAACTAGGTAATCCAGGACTACATGCTCGCCGGTAGTAGCACCTAACCCCGATAAGGCCAACCGTGGCAACATGCCACCAATCCTCAACCCATCACACCTCCTCGAACTATCATGAGCAAGGGTGACACCTATCTCACATCCGCAGCTAGTCTCTCACCTACATCCAATAAAACATCACATTAATACAACTTGATCATACCCATAATCACTCTTGACACTTCACCTACAATTATTACCCTCCCTCTTTTTCCCCTCACATCTTACCTTCTTATCACATATTCTATCTACCCACCCAAACCCTCACCCCCTATCGATCATACCATACCTCTTTCACCCTCTTACCCATGCTTTTTTCATCAACAACATCTTCCTTGCCCACTATCTATCTCACCCAACCATCACGAGCTATGTTGGCCCATTTTTCTCCACATGTTGACCGATACTAGTTACTTCTAACAACCACATGGTCTATCCCACACCGGCATCGGTCACCTTATCTATGACCGGTACCGGTTCGACACCACCGAAGTTGGCCACCCTCTTGACCGACACCAATCACCGTCGCGTAAAAAACCGTGACACCCAAAACCCTTTTCCCTAAAAACACTACCTTCTTCTCCACATTCCTACCTACCTCTACCCTCATCTCTTCCCACCCTCATACACCTAACCACACCTATACCCATTCCTATTCTACCCAATTTTCCTCCCCATTTAAAATTCCCTTTTCCCCCAAAAAAACCTGATTTCCTCTCCCTACCCTATCTACCCAATCTACCTCCTCCAAAATCAATACAAGGATTGAATCTTACCTCATCACACTACCATCTTCCCGGTGGTACATCGGGCCACTACACCGGTGGTCCACCCGATCCTCTCCCTCCTCTGCGCATGTCCAATAACCAAATCCAATCCTCTTGCTCTCCACCCAATCATAATCGATCCACTTGTGCTCATGCGCTGTCTACTGGCTCCTCTAACCAACCGAATCACTCCACCTCAGTAAGATATCATCCCTCATCCTTTTCTCCCAACAAAGCATAACTCGCTCAAGACTCTATCATTTTCACCAAATCCAAAATATACAAATGAATCAGATTATATGGATTTTTTTTTTATATACCCGTTGACAACATTGGTTATAACTAAACCAACATCGGTCCTATGTCTAGCTCACTATGGTCGGTTATACCAAGAACGACATTGGTCACTTTCCCCATAAACTATGATTGGCTTACCTCGACCATCCCCGATTATGTATGACCGGCATCGGTTACCTGTCATATTTGTGCCCATTCCCCATTGTTGTCCCCACTTACCCAACCCAACCACCATTTCTCCTTACCCAACCTTATTGCAACCAACCTCCATACCTACCTTACCTATACTTGTCTTTAATTACATTTTGGGACTTGTTATTTTACCCATACCTCGGCCCTACCCGTGTCGTGACCTAGCTACTTGGACCTGAACATTGCTAGTGACCTATGAACTCATGTGCTCATTATACCTTGTGACACTGTTACCCATGTTGTTTGACCTAATGACCTTACCTTTCCTCTTTTTCATGACCATTTATCTTGACCCAACCTTTGGTGTACCGAAACATACCTAAACGTTCCTACACTTGACTCACGATGTGCTTCCTTACCATATCCTACACCTTGATACCGAATCACCTCAACCTTGTTTGGATAAACCTATTGACCTTAGACAATGTAGAGTTTGCATGCTCTTCAACTTGGTACCATGCTGCAATTTATACATGTGCGTGCATTTGACTATTACTACCTTTGACCCTGACCCATTACCTGGATTACCCAATTGGACCTTTACCCCTTTACCCTCGTTTGTCCACCTTCCTCTTCATCACATTCACCTTTTATCAAACCACTCACCGATTCTTCCTTTCTGCCTCATCAATTCCTAGTTTGAGGGGGATCACCTTCACCCACACATGGGGCAACCACACCTTATTTTTTTAGCATCGCTTACCAATACAAGCTACGCAACAAAAAGGGGCAAAATGTAGACACCAAAATTAGGTCACACTCCCTTTAGTCCCTCGTCAAATAATCAACTTGAACACACTCACCTAACCATGGCCCCTTACACCCCACACTAATATTAATTTAATTAAATTAATCCATGTCCTCACAATATTTATTATTTAATTATCCTAATTAAGATAATTCCCACACCACCACCTCACCTATACACCTCACCTAGCCACCTCACCCTAAGTCTATTCTTAGTATGTTTCCATAACTAACTAAGACCTAACTAAACCCTAAAAATCAAAGCCTACATCCCCTCTAACCACATTCCCACATAAGAAAAGGTAACTCCCGCTCTTTCCCGGATGAATAGAGAGATCTGGCAGAAATCATTGCCATGATCTCCCATTTTTAGTAAACCTAGGGAATCCTGCCCTAACCGATGCCGTCACCCCTAACCGATGTTGGTCAACTCCGAAACCATCATCGGTTACCTTTTATTCCCTTTGGTAACCTTATTTCGAGGTTGGCACATTTTTGAGAGCAAAAGAAAGGAGATTCAAAGTTACATGCAAGCGAAAAAAGCATCCTTTTACACATCTAGACATCTAGAGCCATCACCAACGATCAATCAGAGAGCCATTGCATTCATGGGAGCACTTTGGGAAATCACCACTATAGGACCATACACGTATTCTCTAATCAACCACTTCCACCACCCAGCCATCAAATCCTTAATACAGTAAGTACGGCCCTAATCAATATAGTTTATTTCAATTAGTAATCTTTATTACTCCTATTATTAATCTATTCTTTGCATGCTTATTGCTTCATCACCCACTTGCTTGTAAATCAAAAGATCCCTTCACCCACATCACCAAATCACCTATTCTCACCTATATACTTTTGAGCATACCTAAGATCTCTACATACCCCCCCATTCACTTGCCCAAACTTTATTTGACCTCTTATCACCCCTACCATTTAACCTATTTTGAGTTTCTTTCACCCCAACCATACCGACACCGATTACCCATAACCATCGTCGGTTCTACCTAAACTAGCATCGGTCACATTTAGCCGATGTCGAATCTCTATGTTTTACACCTTGACCAAGAATAGACCCAACAACCACCTTACCAGTTGACCTAAATAACCCAAAATCTGACCCTGACCAGTCCCAAAACCTTGACAGACCCCTCACCTCTCAGATCCAACTATAGCCTAGCCTGTTGTGATTGGATTTGCTTATTGTATTTGAATGAGATACCTAAATCATATCAACTATAGTAGGACCTTGTTTATTTCTCACATTAACTTGTTTTAAATAGTGGATTGATAGTCGTCTAGGAAGTATCACACTTCCTAGGAACTAGTGTACACTAGGTAGTCCCACCGTCATATATAATTTAACTATATTTTGGTGGTCTTTTTTTCTATTACAGGTAGTTACTCCTAGCCAAAAGTAATCTCTCACATTTAGTTGTGGATCAAGAAGTCAGAATGCACGCAACAACCATCAACAAAATAACATTAAAAATTATTCCTCCTTGGCCCTTACCCCTATTTGTTTCATCATTTTGAAAAGGTGAAGAAAATGGTGAAACAACAATAGATTACCGTAAAGGTGGCACCGCTAGTTGTTAGGGAGGCGGTGGGCATAGCGGATGAGGAAGGAATTGGTGTAGTGGTAGATTCCAAGGGAGTCGAGACTGCACCGTGATGATGTAAGGGTGAAATTGGCCTATATTACATGATGACAGGGGGCATCTAGGTGGTTTTGATAGAAAGATGCGGGATCATGTCAAGGTGGCACCTTAGAAGGGTGGTGGTGGTATTGGGATGGAGATGGAGAGGATAGGGTAGTAGAGTTATATGTTATCGTATCTCATTGTGAGGTCGAGAAGGCCACATTGGAATTTAAGAGAGATGGGTGGGGTCGGTATCTTGTTAATGTATAGGAAGAACTTGCTCAAGCTATATTTGATTGTGATCGATATTAGAAGCTATAGAGAGAGACCTTGCGATAGGAATTCGTGGAGTGACATGTACTTCTATTTCGGGAGCTAAGATACGGTGGTGAGAGCTCAAACTAGTGGTCATATGAGGCTACCTAGTAGTGTGAATTTGGCCAAATACCAATCATAATGTGAGGATTTTAGATACTATGAGGAGATAGTATGGCGGAGAGGTTACATGATGAGACTCGTGTGTGTATATATTTGCATGAAAGTAAGCGGCACCATCTGGTATCACTTTGTAAGTGTTGGTCAAGTGCTCGAGAGGTCTAGACAAAGGACTAGATAGAGGTCTTGGTGGTGATCGGGAGCAGCTTCCTGGGGAGTATCTAACTCGACAAATGCTCATTTCACTTAGTAGATTTGGATGTGATTTTTTTATGTATGCGGATCTCTTGAAGCCTATGTTGATGTATCTTTATGATATAAGGGATTTTTGAGACTCACAATGATGTATATATCTATTTTATATATCCACATATATATGATTATGATTTTTTTGGTTCATGTGATGTTAATTAATCTTAAGATGATGTTATATATGAGTTTGTGATGAGATGTTGATATATTGAATATTTTAGATGTATTTGATATGATGTTTGATGCGTAGATATAGATGTGATGTCTAGATGTATAAATGTTGATATGATATTTTGATTTCGATATGATGTGACTCTAGATGCAAAGTGATCTTGATATCTATTTCAAAATGTATAGTGATCATGGTTAATAATAAACATGGAATGCTTTCTTTTAGACTAGATTTGATACATATGTAATTTGATGGTAAATTAAAATATGTATGACCATGCACTTAAGACCTTGTGAAAATGTTAACATATAAGTAACAATAATTATTCATATGTAGGATCATGAATGTAGATGGGAGTGAGTTTATGTACCTTCTTACAACATGAGAAGGATTGATATTTATTTTTTTACGGAGATTAGGTTCTCCTTTTGATGGCTTGATAGGTTTATGCCCCATCTATATTTGTTACACAAAACTGATCAATGTGAGAATTTTTCTTTTGATGGGAAATCTTATCAATGTGGGAATCTTTCCTAGGATGATTTTGACTTTGATATGAAGGATGATCAATGTGGGAAGCCTTTTTGTAATGATATGGGTAGCCATCCTTTGAGGGAGTGGTCTACAATTTTTATTTTGTGGAATTGGTATTGTAGTCACTTTTTCTAATCACTTAATATCCCAAGTGCATCGGCCTATCACCCACCTAATAGGTTCTCACCGAGGTGTGCATAGGTGTCGAGCCCCTCCTTTATATGAGCTTTGCAAGAATGTTTATCAACATTAGAGGAATAATGCACATATATAATTGCATGCATTCTAAGATAGAAATAAGGAAACTAGATCTAAGCACAAATGCACCATAATATAGATGAGAACATCACAATAATAGGGGAAATCAGATTTGAACCATGAGCATCATCAAGAACATAAGGTTTGGATCCATAAACATAAAAGAAAACATACAGATCAAGATCCATGACTCGATGTTTAGAACATTCCCATTGTATTAATTTCTCAATATTACAATAGCCAAATACATTAAAGAATCCATGAATGGAGATAATACAACAACAGAGTCCCCATATATTCTCTACAATAGCTTCATTACAGAGATTACACCCATGCTTCCCTTAGCTCTCACTCTCCACACACACATACATTTTTTCCTTCTTGCGACATGCACTCTTCTTGCCATGAAAAACAATACATAAGAAGGAACTGGAAGGAATATCCTCTAACTGCTTCATCATTACCCAAGAACATGCCAAATTTCATCATGTATTTCCATAATCAAGTATCCTCAGCATGCAAGTGCCAGCTAATCCATAATTGATTCTACTTTATAACTCCTAATTTTTTCATGATAATCATAATTGTCCGGAATATTCTTTCCTTGAGCTGCAAGTCTTCATAGCTTAACTTTATCCATAACTAAATCTGGTCACCTTTTCATGTGTTCCTTTAACATGACTTTATCCATAGTCCAAAAAGTGACTAAGTCTTGAACCCATTCTTCTTAGGCGTGACCCTTCGCACATCCTCAAAAGTTACTTCTACGCGAGCCTTCATGCCCTACTTTTGTGTGCCATAATCCTCTGTGTCTCAGGTAATTGATTATTTTAGGGGCTGAACATCACCCCATACTAGCTCAATTACCACCCATGAAAAACCTTCATGTTCCCAAATAAAAATTTATCGAACAAGAATCATTTAAGGTAAAAAGAAACTTATCTACCACCACCGCCTAGAGGACCAACTGGATTAACTCGGGGAATTCTACATCTATTTCCCCCTTCAACTTTTTCCATGCCTACAGCTCTATCAATGCTTTCCCCAAGCACCTCCCTTCTATATTAGGTACTTATTTTGGTGTGATCTCTTCCACCTTCTCCTTCAACTCCTTAATCACCACCACCAACTATGCCCAAAGACCCTCAAACTCATCCATATGTTTGGTAATGGAGTCTTAGAGTTTGCCAATCCAGAACTCTAACTTCTCATGCTTGGTCTTTATCTTATCCTTCTACGTGGTAGTTTCAATAATCAACCGTGTGTGCTCGAAATTGCTAGTTAGGACCTTTTCTTGTAAGGCCTTGAGGGTTTCCTCCTCATCTCAGTAACTCACACGTAAATGATGGGCTCTAGTAGCTATTGAAACCCCTATCTCACAAGATATCTACTTCCTTGAGTTGGGTGAGAAAGTCCTCCAACTCAATGATCTGGGATTCTACAATGATCTTGTTGTTTTCTTTTTCCTTGGTGAGTTCTTCAGTGGTAGGCCCAAGCATCATCCTTGATGTTGGCTAGCAACATCCCACAAGGTCCTCGTAGATACTCCATTTCATCACCATAATTTTTCTTGTCTGGCTTACCAAAGACCAAAAATTTTCCCCAAAATACTCTTAACGAGGGAACCCACTCTATCATACACCTCCTTTGTTTCGTGTTTACTCCCCTTTAACCCTTGGCACAATCTCTCTATTTCCTTATCCTTCCCTTTCTTGTCCACAACCAAGGTTTGAACAACTTCCCCTACATCCAAGCTATATCGTACCACCTCCAAAGACATCTTTTGTATCATTTATCACACTTGGTCATCAAGTGAGGTGGCTTTGGATCCACCACCTAGTATATATTTACTTCTTTCTTATTCGAGATGAATGGTCTTGATTGCGATGATCATTGACCTCAACTCGTGCTCCTCTGCATGGCAAAAGCACAGGTTCTAACTTATCATCTTCCTATTTCTTGTCATGCCCCCATTCTCATTCAAAAGATCCCATGCATGTAGCTTCTCCAAGGAGGGTACCTTGAAATCTTGCATGCAACACCTTCACAGGATCATCCATAAAGTCCATATGTGGGGACATAGGCATCCACTTCTTCCTTATAGCCTTTTACTTTGTTCATTGCTTCTTTGACTGGAGTGAATCCTTTATCCTCCTTTATGACAAAGGAGTCTCCTTTATTTTTCTTTAGTTTAGTGGGTTAGGTAGGAGAATACCCTCGTGCTTGACTATTCTTAGTTTCCTCCATAGAATAAGCCTTCTCCTTGGTGTGCGCATCATCCGCCACGCTTTGGTGTCTTCCTCCGCCCTTCTCTTCTCTTCTACCTCGAGCTCAGCCGAGTTCCTCCCTAAAGGTTGTGGTATTTTCTTCCGATCCTTTTTTTTGTTACCGAATTAGCAACCTCATGTACCTTTTGTTTCTTCTATTTTGGATGCTCTCCCTTAGGAAAATAACCTTCCTTGCACTTTTCTTGTGTGTCCTCAATGTCACTTGGATTTGATGTACTTGCGCCCCCACTACTACCTCAATGCGTATAGTATTTTCTCTTCTAGGTGTCTAACTTCCCTTCACCCTCTTCTTCTTCTTAATAATTCTTCATCTTCCTGACTACTTTTATCAACGGGATTGAACTTCACGTGGCTTGGGAAGATGGTGTCTTTATTTCCACCTCAAATAATCCCTACGTCTTGGGGCACATCTATTAAAATACTTGGTGGATGTAGCCCTTGATGGTAACATTGACCTATGGGTGCAGATCTAGAAATTTAGGCTCTAAGGTCTCCACATATGTTGGCCTCGAGTTATATTTGTAGGTCACACGCATGGTGTGCACATCATCATCCACCTTATTTGCATTGAAGGCCAACTATTGTGCATCCTTCAACCAATTAATGGCACACTTTATGTATTTAGTGGTGAATGAAAATGGAAGTTTGAACCATGGACCCAATTCTTCTTTGACCATCATGAATTGTGTCAAACAGTGTTTTGTATTAATGAACTGCATCTCGGTCCCCAATAATCTGTAGTATCTCATACATGATGTGCCATTCATTTTTAAAATCTCTATTCAGCCTCTCATTCCACTTATCCATCTCGCGCTTTTAGGCATTCGAGACGGACCCATTCACAAGTGAATTTATTAAATCAGATACAGCAAGAGAGGGTGCGCCGGTGGGTAAACCCACATGTTTCCTTCTTTTCCATCTAGGAAATTGATTTCCCAGAATATAATTGATAACAATATGATTCCCAAGTTATTTTTTCTCCTAGGTCATTCTCGAACTCGCGCCTCCTCCTCCATGATATTATCCATAAATAAATTGTGTAAAATTGTAGTGTGCCCACTTAGAAACTCTATAGGAAACATACAAGAACCTTTTGTTAATGTCTTTCCATCTATCTAATGCCCAAATTTCAAAATAATGATTCATGAAGTGAATCTCAACGTCGGATCTATAAGATATGAAATAACTTGATCCCTTCCCCCTTCTCATAGTTTAATTGTTTTGCTAACTCTTCCACTTTCACGGGCACGTAAATCGAGGACATATCCTCACCATCATTTCGTAAGCCCATTACCCTATGGATTAAATTTCCCATGAGTCTCATCCTCCTCCCCGCAAAGTAGAAGAATTATTCATGCACTCATGACATCAACCATCTGAAAAGTGGTGCGGGTTTAGCAAAAATGACAACTCCCAAAGTTACAAAACCTAGTCTTCTGCAACTCCTTCAACGAAATCATCTACCCTAGGGTTTCCTTGTTCGTCTAACCTTGGGATCTCCTTGTATAGATCCTTCCACATCAATTTTTTGTGGTCGGTGGTTCTGTGGTTGAACTCATTAATTTTGCATCTATATAACTTTGAGCTCCACTTCTCTACCTTAATAACCCTTGGAGGGTACTACATTTTTAATAAACTTCCATGGGTTCTTCCTTTTCCACCACTGGTTTCTTATTTTTACCCTTCTTTGGTGCCATCTTTATTTTTCTTCCTGTGCCCTAGGTGCTTCGACTTTTCCTATCTTCCCAAGCTTGACGACTCCAATCGCTTCTCTTTAATGCATTATTTGGTTGTGGATCTAAATAGATTCACTAAAGCATGCATTACAAAGTGATCAAGGTTACATAGTGACCGGCTTCAGACATAGAAATGGCATCGGTCATGAAGGGACCAACATCGGTCACCTATGAGCAACATCAATTAGGAAAGTATGAACCATCATCCATTAGGGCTAAACACATCGGTTACCTCGTGCATGATTATTTTATATAACACATAGGAATTAGATCTAAATTTATTATTAAAGTAGATATATTGATTATAATTGCATGGCTAAGTGCCCTAAGTTTTTATATGCCTATATAAGCATGAAAGCTAGGGTTAGAAGAGTATAATTAAGAGAAGGATTGAGTTAGATCCTTGATTCTCCTAGATTGAGAGGATGAAGAAGAAGAGAAAGAAAGAATAGGTTACATGAAGACAGAGCTTCCATGGAGAGGAGCTAGACAAAAGGAAATAATGTACATCTGAATGGTGAGAAGAGGGTAATATCTTCTATTGTATTTCCTTTGTATAATTATTGTCTTCTTATAATGGTTTGCATAGTATGCATAGAACATAGAGTTTCTTCTTATAGATCCACATGTTGGTGAGATTTTGTAGTATAGATCCATTTGATCTAGTATTATATTTTTAGATCCATGTTGTGAGATCTCATGAGATCATATTGTTTCATGTAGATCTAGATATTATAGAGGTTTGTCTTCATGTTTGCATAGGTTATGCAATGATGGAGAGACAAACTTACTTCTTGGTGCACATTCATGGTTACACATTGGTAGACCCATGCAGAGGTCTTGTCACAGATCCACATAGAACTTGGTAACATTTCAAATATGAAATAGTTCTAGGTTATGTGATATCTACTTTAGTTTTGGTTTGGAGGCATGGTTGTAGTGCACTTATGGAGATTCGTTTAGAGATCTAGAGGAGAGGAGATACTCTTGGAGAGATGCATTATAATCTTGTATTGAAGAGTTGGTTTGTACTCTTGTTATATTATATATGAGATCTCTATCTTTGGTAGACGTAGCCCACATTGGGTGAACCACAGTACATGTTGTGTTATGTGTGTGTACTTTGTTTTGATTTAGATTATTCTAGTTTATACTTCCACTACTGTAGATTTTGGGGAATTTTTTAGATCCTGTGTGCATGATTGGGTTTGTTATTGAATCATAACACTATTCCACAGTCCCAAATTCCCAAGACACAACCCCTTGTTGCTCTACTATCTTCTTCCCCTCTTGTTACACCACAAGATCATGCCACATCTCACACAACTCTACCAATTTGTGACAAGTACCTCGATTTCTCTCAAAACCCTCATCGCACTTCAAGCTCGGGAGCACAAAAATTCTAAGGAAAAGTAGTCAAAATGACTACCTTTACCCTCTATTTATAATTTTTCATAACCTTGATGTCCTTGACCCACGTGTTTTTAAATTCACTTTTTAATAAATTACTTTTTTATCACCAAATTCAACTTCCAAGACTTCCCTTCACGCACCATTCATAACCTTCCTCGGCATGCCAACACTACTTCACTTCCATGCACATACCTTCACACACCCCACCATGCCAAAGTACATAATCTCTACGATATCTACCAAGTATTTCCCGATGATTTCACCTAACTCATGTAACACTACATGATCATTGCTTCTCTTCTGTGTGGTCTCTACTCAACTCATCTTTTTATCTAAGACACCTTTATCACGACACAAATTCGAACACCTTTTTCATTACTCAAGCACACATTTGAACACCTCCTCAACACAAATCATTCCTCTTCCTTTCGCTATTAATCTATAACAAGTCTTTCAAAAGTCCATCCTCCTTAGAAATGTGCTAATATTTTTCAAATTTAGATGCCAATCCACCCCACACTAAAAGTATATGTGGTCCTTTGTGCGCATGAAATCACTTCAAATGTATTTAGCTACCAACATACCAATGCACAAAAAAACAGAACATAAAGGACAAGTAAAGTGACAATGAAAGGAAACAAATAAAAATAAAATGTACTAAGGTAAATTCTACACTAAATGGCAACACTACCTTGTTTACAAACACATAGAAGACTTATTTACGTAGCATTCATCCTACCCCCATTAAAGAAACTAGGCAACCATGTGTGCTATCTAGCATTTTTAATTAGCAAACGTCGGAATCAAGTATGTAAGTGATAATATATGGTCCCAACCAATGTACTTTAAACTTCCCAGGATGGCACAGAAACTTTGAATCATACAAGAGAACCATCTTCCCAACTTCCAACTTCTTATTTTTGATGTGCCTATCATGCCACACCTTATTCTGGCCTTTTCCATTCTCTAACTCCATCGTGTTATGGTACATCTCTCATCCAGCTACATCAACTTTTCAATACATTCCTCACACGCTTGTTCATCAGCCAAACCTCCTACACACGTGTGCATATGTAGGGAGGGTAACATGAAATCAATAGGTAATATAGCCTCCACGCCGAACACCAACTGAAAGGGTTTTGCTTTTTTAACCTCTTATAGGTTGTCCGATATGACCATAACATGGTAGAAGACTTTTTCATCCCAATCCTTTCTCCCAACATCACAAATATTGGTCAACATGTGACTCAAAATTTTATTAAAGGATTCCACTATCCCATTAGCTTGTGGGTGGTAAGGGGTAGTTTTGTGATGGGCCACCATGAATCTTTCAACAAGATTCTAACTGTCTCATTGAGGAAATGAGTACCCCTATCACTCATTAAACTTAGTGGGCATCCATACCTACTGATTATATTCTCCCACAATAACATAGATTTAGTAGTGGCAATGCAATCCTTTGTAGGCTTTGCTTATGCCCATCTCATAAGATAGTTTGTAAGTGATAATATAGCGCAAAATATCCTACATGTCAAAGGGGAAATAGGGCCCACGAATTCAATTTCCCACTTCTCGAATGGTTCCACACTAGTAATAGGCCTTAATGGAATTTCATCATGATTCACAGGCTTTCCAAGGTTTTGGCAATGGTCACATCCCTTGGCATACTCTGCACAATCCTTATATAATTTCTCCCACCACAAACCATTTATCGAACCTTGTATGTGGTGGCTCTCTCAAAGATAGTGTCCACCTGCAATACCTCCATGAGCCTCTTCCATAATAGCTTCACGCTCATGTTCAAGTACACACTGCACAAAAATTCATCCCATCCTAGTTTATATAAGTCCCTACTAATCAACATGTAGGGCATGATGCAAATGGCAAGTTGTTTCTTCTCTATGCTCTTCATTCCTTCGAAGTACCACATGCATACGTAAAAGATATAAATATCCTCTAGATCATAGGGTGCACATTGTAGCCTCGAATAACCGAGAATATGAAATTGTGTCCTCAATGCTCTATACGTCCTCACTTGAATTAACCCTTGACAAATGATCAAGTCCTAAGTTACTTTTTCCTGGTTTCACCACAACCGTAAACTCAAACTCCTGAAACAATAATACCCAATGACATATGCACCCTTGCAAGATGGGCTTGTTCACCAAGTAATTTAATTCCATGTGGTTTGTGTAGAAGATAAAAGGTGTTTTCTAGCAAATACTTCCAAAATTTTGCAATGCATAGATCATCGATAATGATTTGTGCTCCATGGTAATATAATTCTATTCTATTGGAGTTATCTTCCTACTAGAAAAACATAAGGGGTGATCAACAATCCCTCTCCAGTTATATTAACACCACTCCAATCATCATCCTTGATGCATCCATGTGCACATGAAAGGGCCTATCCCAAGAGGGAAAGCACAAGATGGGTGTAGTAGTGTGTCTATCCTTCGTGTGTCAAAATCCACCTATTGCACCTCACCCTAATGAAATTTTCCTTTATGCTTTAAAAATTCTCTAATGGTGTGGAAATTTTGGCATAGCCCTTAATGAACTTCCTGTAGTATCCCGTATGCCCTAGAAATCCACACACTGCGCTCTAATTGGTGGGTTCCTCCAACCCCAAAATTACAACAATTTTTGCAGATCCACCAATAGACCCTCCTTGTAGATGATATGACCAAGTAATGTGCCAAAAGGAGTGGAAAAGATACATTTCTTAATATTCAGAGAGATGCTCAACTACCTGCACCTCTCAAACATCAGCCTCAGGTTGTCATAATGATCCTTTACTAATCCATAAACCATCCAGTCATCCAGGTAGACTTGGAGAAATTTATGAATGAAGTCCTGAAATGCCTGAACCACAATGTGTGAAAAATAATAGCAGTGCATTCTTCAATCCAAAAGGCATGACCATATAAGAAAAAAATTCCCCATTCAATGGTGAAAGTTGTATTTTCCCTGGTCCTCCTTCGTAATTCTCACCCGATGATATCCCAAGAATCCATCTCAGTAAAATAATAGATCTCATGCCCCACAACTAACTTTAGAATTTCTTGATGAAAGGGCATTGGAAAAGGATCTATAATGCAAGAAGCATTAAAATCTCTATAGTCTACACATGTTTATATTCTCCCATCCTTATTGATGTTGATTACCATGGGGCTAACCCACTCAGATTCATCAATGGCCTCAATAATTCTAGACTCCAACATCTTGTCAATTTCTTCCTTCACCTTCACACGTAGGTTAGGATTCATCCTATAGGGCCTCTTCCTGACCGGTCGTGCCCCTTCCTTCAGCTTGATCCACATCTCTCCTAGAGAGTGATGAACCCCTTTAACTCATGGTACTCGCATGGAAATAGGTCCTAAAATCACGCAATAGTTCAATTATTTTTGACACTTCTTGATCCATCCAAGAGTCCCCAATGATGGCATATTTTTGTTCCTTCTCTCGTACCAATGTTAATCTTATTCATTTTCAATGGCTCATGGTAGGCGCATGCCTTCTCATATACATTGTCTAATACTTTACACGTACCTTCTATATGATCAACATCTAAGTTCTCCAATTCCTCATCATTAATCATGTATACCAATTTTCCTTTTTCCTTCTCTAGGTAGGCACGCTCAAACTGCACTTCATCCAGTTCCTCTTCTTCAAGGCACACCCCCATATCAGGTTCTCCTAACAATTCAATCACAATGTCCTCCGCCTTGGCACTATCTCCCAATGTAAGGTACTTGATCACCTACAAGGCCTCATTTACTAATGGTTTAGAAGATAAGTACTCAAAGGTCTGAATAATACCCATTGTTAACTCTTGCCAATTTCTTGTTTGTCTCCGCAACTCCAAATAAACATACCATGCACACACAACCCTATAAGGTGGAATAGAAATTGTGCACCCAAAGTGAAGGTGGTAAGGCATCCGGGCCTTCCTCTAGGTCATCTCACACTCCACGAATATGGCATGAGGTGGACCTTCCCATCATAGTCATGTATCCCGATAGGTGCATTACTTCTCATAAATCTAATGGAGAACGTGACCCTTACCTCACACCACTCCATAATATTATCATGATGTGTCATCCACCAACGCACAACTATCCCATGCAAGGTATAAACAATCATATTCCTCCACTCTATCTCATAGGTCCAATGTACCTCCATCACGTGTAAAAAGGTATCAAGGTTACCTTCACTAGTATAGCTCGGTAACTACCTTCCTTCTAGGTGGTTTACTAAATGAGCCATGAATACTCAAGTCACATTACCTTTCATCTCTCTCCCAATCAAATCATATGTGCCATGTGCCCAATTGTCACAAGCAATGCTGGTTGTATCACTCATAGACTGTGCATCATCCCACTGAATGACCCCTTCCTTCGATGGTTGAATGAACTTTGGGTCCCTGATGGTGTGCACATATATCTTGTTTAAGTATTCTTCACCCAATGGTTCCACATAAGGCATAGATTGTCCATCAGTTAGTGGAATGATCACGTGCTCCTCCTTGTTCTCAAAATTGATGTAGCCTTTATTAAAACACAAGTCAACATTATTTTCATAGCACTAAGGGTGCCCAAGTAACACTAGGAAGCTATCTACCTCGGCAAGTGCCAAGACTTCAAAATCCCCAGTGAACTTGACTCCCTGGATAGTTATGGAAGTGTTCTTCAAAACTCCAAGGGGAGTGGCCTTAGTCCTATTTTCCATGTACAACACATTTGAAGATGGCTGTAATGGTGGTCTCCCCATCTGATTCCATGCATCTAGAGTGAGGACATTAACTTTTGCACCCATGTCAATCAGAATATTACTCAAGATCCATCCATCCACTACTACATTCAATGTGATCTCCTTGTCATAGTCCAGACTATGAGGGGGTAAGTTAGTGTGTAGGATCTACCTCTCATGCCCACCTCCAGTGCGCGGTAATTTTTCTCTCAACCATTCTCCTAACATGGGAATGATGTTCTCCTGGTGCAACATCTTACACACCTCCTTGATATCATCTATGTCCCTCTGAGGAGTTTCAAAATTCTTCATTTTTCTCTAACTTCCGCAACTACTCCTTCAAACACTGAATCTCTCCTTGCAGACTCCTAATCACCTCCATAGTCTCTTGATACACCTCTTTCTAGTAGGTAGGATCAGGGTACTTCCCATGTAGTACCTCCTCTCTTGTAATAATAGGCCTCTGCTTTGGCATTTCCCTCATGCGTGCAGCCTCAGCGTGAGTAGTTACCAAAACAAGATCCAACTCTATATTAGACATCACCTTAGGGATGTACAATGGCTCAACACACTTTACACTCACCATCCCCACACCCTTATCCTACTTCTTCTGATTTTGAACCATGTGACTATACAAATCCGGGAACTCTTCATACTTATGCTTCTTCCCACACCATGAGCATTACAACAAGTTCAGAATTCACACTTATAGTGTTATGTAGATCCACAATTGAAACAAGTTCCATGGGGAAGTATCCTCTTCCTCCACCATGACCATTACGGCCTCTAAACCCTCCGTGAAAGCCTCTTCCTCTACCATCTGTGTGTCCTTCATAGTTATGACCCTCATCCTTGAACTGCTCTTCATGAATGTTGGTCTGTCACACACTAGTATCAATGGCATCATGGATATGGTCTATTAATCTATAATCCTTAGTATCATGGGTGGTAGACGTACAAATATTACAATAATAGGACATGTTATTACGGAGTGCATGCTACAACAATGAGCACCTACTTGGATCATGCTCCCCATGATAGATCTCATAGTCCAACACCATGGCACACACCGAATTCAAGGGAAACTATCATTTGTATGTCCTTCTACTTCACATTCATCACACCAAAGTCCACTGTGAGTCTCACGTGATGAATTTTCAGCTAATTCTCAAGCTACTTTTTCATGGAAGTAATCTGAGCCTCCAAAAAGGGACTCACTCTAGTGTCAACACTCTTGACGTCCTTTAGCATGAAAAGTAGACTCCAAGGCCTCGCATGGATCCATGAAAGTCTTATGTGAAAGTACTCATCTAAAAGGTGTTATCAATCCCTAATGAACCATTGTTCATGATACGATGGATGGATGTCATAAGATAAATCGGATAAGCGAGTCTTGAAATGCACATCATACTCCCACACACTCTCTACCATACCTTGTTGGATCTCCTTCAACACACTGATGCTCTTCTACTCAAACTTAGGAATGTGAAACTACGCAAGGAAGGCATCATACATAAAATTATAATCCATCTCCATGTGATGTGGGTTATACTTCAGTACTATCTATACACGCACCCTGCAACATCGTTATAAACTAGATTTCCTTCCATTCTAGGGTAGTGATGCCCTTCGCGTGCCATATTAATTCACATTTATGAACATGTTTTATAAAGATCCTCACACCCTTGTAATCCGGTAAGTGGAGCGACATCTCATAGAACACGTGCTGCTGGGGTTGTGGTCCTTGTCCACTAGGTCTAAAACCCTGATTTCCTCTAGTGTTTCCCCCACCTAGATCCACTAGATCCACTCACTCCTGAACTCCCAAATCCACCATATCCCCTCCTATAGTAGGTACAGACCTAAAGTGGTGCTACTTTGTGTTCCCACCGTTGAGCTAAACTGAGCTCCAACGGTTTGTGAAATGGAACTACTCCCAGACAATTCCCACATTCTACTCACTCACACCTTTACTCGAAATGATGCACTTGATAGGATACCACCAAATATAGGAAACATCTTCATGGCCATAGAACTCAAAGAAAAATGATATCCACTCGATGTTTCTTTCCTACCAACTCCAACACCAACTGGACTAGCGATACCTTTCTCAAAACTTGGAAAACTAAGCACAAGGGTCTGGTTTCTAGGTGGGTCGGATGCGCTTACAATCCTTCTCCTTCCTTCATCTCGATGAGATCTCATCGAAAGCGAGGGGTTCCTTCTCTTGCACTTTCCAAGATGGGGTAACACAAGACTGCAGAGGTTCCACATCCTTCACGTGAACCTCAAATCCTTCCCACAATGTCTTCCTCCATAGATCCATTTCTCCTACAATCTCACGTTGTCTAACCAACTCCCTTTCCTAAGCTTCATTATACTTGAGCTGCCTCTCCTCTCTCTCCATTTCCACCGTAGGATCCACCATCTCCTTCCACACCTACTTCCACACCCCATGCCTAGTGGGAGTTTAGATAGCCATAGGAAATGCTTCTAAACTCAGAGTCACGATCAAGATCTTGATGGCTAAAGGTAAAGCACACAAGAAATATCCTTTGGGTTCTCGCAAGAACTTGAACTCAACAACCTTTAGGAAAGAATAAGTGGAGATTGTGTACTCCAACATGTAACTAGTCAACACACCTCTCCACCAATGATCAACAACACGATTCCAAACTAGATCAGCATCATGAAGCCTCTGATAATATTCTTGAGTCCACACATGAGGTCAATAGAACCAACTTCTCCTCAGTGCATACGTTGATAACCACTCATACAACTCCACCAGAAAACAACAAAAGAAGGTTTCATAGAGCTCATGATATAGATGCTCCTCTACCCATTTACGTGGATCAAACTCAAGTCCAGTGTTGAATCTATGAGAAAAATCATCCTCCATGTTTTTAATCCAAGTTTCCACGTTGTCCAAGGTCAAGTGTTCTGTCATCACACACCATTCTTACAACAACTTTAAAAGAGGTCCCAATAACGGAACTAATATGTAGTTACTTTTTCTAATCACTTAATATCCCGGATGCGCTGCACCTATCACCCAACCTAATTGAGTGCTCACCCAAGGTGTGCACAGTGCCAAGCCCCTCCTTTATATGATCATTTGCAAGAATGTTTATCAACATTAGAGGAACAATGCACATATATAACTACATGCATTCTAAGATAGAAACAAGGAAACTAGATCTAAGCACAAATGCACCATAATATAGATGAGAACATCACAATAACAGGGGGGAATCAGATCTGAACCATGAGCATCATCAAGAACATAAGGGTTTGGATCCATAAACATAAAAGAAAACATACAGATCAAGATCCATGACTTAGATGTTTAGAACATTCCCATTGTATTAATTCCTCAATATTACAGTAGCCAAATACATTAAAGAATCCATGAATGGAGCTAATACAACAATAAAGTCCCCATATATTCTCTACAATAGCTTCATTACAGAGATTACACCCATGTTTCCCTTATCTCTCACTCTCCACACACACATACATCATTTTTCCTCTTACAACACACACCCTTCTTGCCATGCAAAACAATACATAAGAAGGAACTAGAAGGAATCTCCTCTAACCACTTCATCATTACCCAAGAATATGCCAAATGTCATCATTTCTTTCCCTAATTGAGTATCCTCAGCATGTAAGTTCCAGCTAATCCATAACTGATTCTACTTTACAGCTCCTAATCCTGTCATGATAACCGTAATTATGCCCTATAATATTCATTCATTAGCTACAAGTCTTCATAGCTTAACTTTATCCATAACCAAATTTTGTCACCTTTCCATGTGTTCCCTTAATGTGACTTTATCCATAGTCCAAACAGTGACAAATTCATGAACCCATTCTACCCGGATGCGACCATTGCGCCTCCCTAAAAGTTACTTCCATGCGTCATAATCCTTTGCACCTTAATCCTCCCCGCCTCAAGTACTTGGTTATTTTAGGGGATCAACAAGTCTATGTTTGATAATTATTTGTCCTTCAATGGATCATTTTTATTTTGATATTATGATTAATATTTGTCCTTTGAGGGACTAGTCTATGTTTTATTTGGCAATGAGCATCCAAGTGAATAATTTTATTTTTAAGGCTAAGGGCAGGCCTAGTATACCATGTAAGGAGGGGAAGGATATGTGTACAAACTACACATGTAATCCCATATCATGTGCTTAGTTGGTAGATAAAGGGTAAATGATAGTAATGATTGCATGGTCCCTTTTTGAAGAAGAACTTATCCATGAGAAAAATGCGATGAATGGATCCATGGTGCTGACCTTTAAGGTCAAAAGTATAGGATATTGATGTCGGACCACATATTTCTAAATCATTACAATAGTAAATGATAGGTTTGGTGGTGGAATGAGATCTTTGATGTGATTAATGTCATGATGGTATATATGTTAACAATAGAAAGTGCGTAAGTGCAAGAAATTTAAAGGTTCCTTTTCATTTTAACCATCAAGGGAGGCTAAATGATAGGCTCCTGACACATACTAGTGAGTGATGACATATGGAATGATCCAGTTACGGGAGAAATTTTCACATTTACTCCTTTCCAAAGTAGTGACATTTTGATTTTATTTAAGGACAAGATCACCAATGTTGAAGTCACATTCTTTGACATGTTTTTATATGATCTTTTGATGTGTTCTTGATAAATATGATGATGTTTAAGGCATTTTAGGTGACATTCATATAAAAATCAAGTTTTGTTAGATGTTCTTGATGGTAATCCTCTTTAGAGACAAAATATTTGAGGGACACGTAGAGAGAGGGAATTTGAACTTCGAGGGGTAGGACCACCTCAAAGCCATAGACTAAAGAGAAGGGAGTAGCACCTATAGGAGTACGAATGCTAGCTCGATAAGACCATAAAGCAATGGGATTTGGATATGTCAATCCCTTCCTATTTAAGTGATTGTTTTCATGAGTATTTTGTTGAGTTTTTTGTTAGAATATTATTTTGTTTGTTTTCTTCTAAATAATATGGGGATAAAATACTTAGTTTTATGTTAAAAGTGTCACAACTTATTTTTGAAATATTTTCCATTATCAGTGATTAGTTTGTGAGGGATGTTGAAGTGACATATGATATGTTGATAAATGAAATATAAAATTTTATTTTCTTTAGTAGAGATAAGAGGATAGCCTCCACCCATTTAATTAAATACTTAGTAACGGTGATGATATAATGGTATCATTATGACAAATAAGGGTTGATGAGGCCAATGAGGTCAAGTCCCCATTATGAGAAGGGCCATATATCTTGAGTGGGATGTAGATCTTGACTGGTATGTGAGTGAGATTGGAATGTTGTTGAAATTTAATGCATTTCTTGACGTATGTGTAACAATATTGATTGAGAGTAGGCGAAGTAATAGCCCATCCGTAGGATGTATTTGTTGTGACAACCAAACCATTGAAGTGTCCACCACATAAGTTGTCATGGATTTATTGGTTAGCTTTAGTGGATTAATTAAATTTGAGGCATCGTAGTAAGAGGTTTTCAAATCCACATTTGTAGAGAATGCCACCTATGATGACATATTGGGTAGCACATTGGAGAAAATATTGTTTAGTGTTTTTAGATAAGTCGGAGGGAATTTTATATTTTGAGAGAGTCATAATTTTGAGTGTACTGCAGGCCTTTTTGATTGTATTCAATGAGTTTGATAGAAGGGAGTTCGTTAGTGTAAGATGGTTGATCAATTCTATGCACCACAAAAACGTTTGGAATCATCATTTGATAGGGGATGAGTGATGTTAAGAGAGTCCATGGTGTCTAAAATTTATTTTATGATTGAGCGACCATTTGGATTGATCAAAGGATTCTAAGAGGAATTCAACAATGATTTTATATTTTGAAAAAAAATTCATTTTTGCATTGATAGATACCTTTGATTTGATTGATGATAAGTTAAGAGTATTTGTATATGTCCGGAGTTGAACACCAAGCATGAATGTTGTTTTAAGACCCATGATCGAGCTTCATACTCACCATGTTATTAGTGCATTAGCAATTTAATTTAAAGGATAGAGGGATAAGATTCCCCTAGGGAGGTATGATAATGATACTGGCACCTCCTGTTACACTTAGATCCATTGACCAAAAGTGTCATTTTAAGAGGAGTGTACTCTTCATTGATTTTATTGATAGATTTGTTGGGAAATTTTTGTGAGGTAGTTGATTATCGGGAAGGGTAGATTCTGTTAATTGATCGGAAATGGCTTTTCCTTTAATAGGTTTTTATGAAATTAATTCTAGATCAAACTCGATTGTGAGCATAAGCCATCGAGCGATACGGGGAATTGTGGTATGGTTTGGAATGCATATATTTAAGGGGATTGAAATTGGTAATAATGTAAGTATATTTATTAAGAAGGTAGTGATGAATCTTCATAGCATAATTCACAACACAATTTTTGTTTCATGTAATGAGTTTCATAATTGAAGAGTGTGTCTTATGTAGTAGATAAACTTGTATATGCCTTGTTCATCTTGATGTTATATCATAGTACCCATGCCATGGTTAGTAGTGGATATGTATAATAAAAGGGATCCCCCTCAATAAAGATGTAAGTACGGAGGTGATAAGAGATATATTTTGAGGTATTTGAATGCCTTTTGACAATTGTTATATAAAATATAGGAGATTAAATAGCAGATGATGGAATTCTTCATTGGAGGCTACGAAGTTGTTTAAGGTTAGAGGGAGGATACAACTTGATGATGGATTTTATCTTGGAGGGGTATACTTCAATACCCTCGATAGAGACGATGAACCCTAGGGGATTTCTCGGTGAGAACATCAAATACACACTTAGTAGGGTAAAGGAGAAGGAAGTATTAGATAAGAAGGGAAAATATAAAGTTAAGGACAATGAGATGGTCCCTACATTGTTTAGATTTTCCTAGGAGGTAATTAACATAGTATTCCATAGTTTTATGAATGAGGTCATATAAGATGTATGTCATTATGTGGTGATAAGTGGCCCATTTATTTTTAATTCTCAAGGTCATAACACGATAGAAAAAGGTTCCCTAAGGAGTAATGAAGAAGGTTTTTTATTGATCGTTGGTAGAAATGAGAATTTGAATATAGCCGGAGAAGCCATCCATAGGTGAAATCATTTCATGGCCAATGGTTAGGTCAATGAGGTGATCGATGTTAGGAAGAAAGAAGTTATCTTTAGGGAAGGAAATATATATATCTTAGAAGTCCGTGCGAAGCGTAAATTTCCATAATATTTAGTTCGTGTATGATATTAGAGACCCAATAAGGATAGTTAATGGGCAAGATGAATTTAGCATATAAAAGGCATTGTAAATTTTCTTTGATGAGTAGCACTACGTGAGGGTACGTCATATGTAGATTTTGTTTGACACACTTAGCATTGGGGAAAGTGAATATGTTGTGAATGATGATGTTAGGATTAATACCCATCATATCACTATATGACCATATGAAGCCCCGAGTATGTTTGGAGAGGAAGGTAGTTGTTGGCTATATTTTCTGCATAGTGAAAACCTAGGCGATCATGAATAAATCTCCCTCATTTACCTATGAGGCTCCCGTGTTAGATTTTTCAATTAAAATATGCTAGTATCTATATGGGGTTTTACTTTAACTATTCATCTCATGAACCATAGTTTGTATAGTTCCCACGCAAGTAAGTAGCTATTTAAAGAAATGAAATATTTATAGAAGAAGGAAATAAGAAAACATAGGAAGAAATGCGAAAGATGTGCAACCCAATCAATAGATAACTGATTTAATTGCATGCACATATAAGAAACCAATAGATATCAACGCACATAATTATAAGCAAAGGTAGCTCCGGATCTAGATCTAAAATAACACGATTTATTAAAAGATCTAAGATAGAAAGCTTAGAAACAAAATGCACCATGCCACAAAGTTCTCTGAAACTGCTCCTTTATATTCCTTTGCTTCAAGTGGCTATCAAGGGTTTCATCTGAACACAAGAATGTTGCTTACAAATTCGATCATTAACCTAAAGGTTCTTCCTCTACTTATAGAATGTAGAGGGCAATTACAAGTTAGAAGCTTTTAGTTGAACTCACATGTGGAAGTCGGAAAGGAAACTTCGACAATCTCCTCATGGAATTCCTCTTTGCATGACATGCATGATTTGTAACTAAAAATAGAACCTTCTATTTTGCACGTCTGCCACCTATCTCCAAGTAGTTGACTTCTTCAAGTAATGGCTTTTAAACCAATCACTTAATTTGTATAATTTAATTGATCGCTCAATTATTTTGTCGGAGGAAATAAGAGAAAGAAGAAGAAAGAGGAAATTGGAGTCTTGTCCTTTTTTATATTCTCATATGATTCAAACTAGATCTGAAGTGGTGGATTTGGAAGTGGCTAGATCTGGAAGTGACAAGTAGTTCGATCTCTGGCTACTTGATCTAGAAGTGACTAGAAGCAGCTTGTGGGTATTGCCTTTGTGTCTTCCTTCTTATCCTTGAAGCTTTTGCAGTTCTTCTCCAGTACATGCATTAGTATAATTTTAGCCATAAATAACTCGTTTTTTAATTTTTAATTGCATATGAGAAATTAAAAATTCTGGAAAGCACTCCGGGTGAATGCAACTTCAATGAAGGCTTCAACTGGAAGATTGGGAGCACATGCACAAGATCCTGGAAGAAATTTTCCATGCCCTGGCTTCTTCACGGGTTGCATTTGAAACAAGAGGATGAATTTTTGCCAGAAGCTTTTACAATTATGAGATTTGGATCTGGATTTGTGTCTCCAGTGTCAACAAATCTAGAAGTAATGTATGATGTCGTTGTGCTTTCTTTTTCATCCTTCTTTGCCATGGCCATATCTATCTTTTATCCGAGTAATTATTCTTCTCTTTATTCGGTAGGAATTCTTCAAAACCGGTGTAGATCTAAATAATTCTTCATATTCGAGGATATATTCAATGTATTGGACATTGATTTAAGCTTCCTTTCTCTTATAAAACCACCTGTAATGAATTCCAGCACCTATATCACGTATGCAAATAATTATCCAGGACAAAATCAACCTCCTTCAACTCAGTGCCTTAAAATCGAAGCTTTCATCATTAATTTCACCTTCTTCCTCGAGCAAAAATCATCTCCAAATGGGGCACACTTTTCCTCTGGGCTGCACTTCTTTGCCTGTGAATTAATTAATTCATCCATATGGCAGCCCCCCAGTTATATAATATTCACCATTCTATAATTAATTAATGCCTTTCCTATTCTGCAATTAATTAATTAATTAATAAGCTTCACTCTTCAAATGGGGCGCCTATTTTGTGCATGCTCATGGCTGCCATTAAATAAATTAAATTTATTTAATTTTAGACTTCTGCTTCCAGTTAACTCAAGCCTCACAGTATGCTTTGACCTTAGCCACTGAAAATAGGAATTAATTTAATCATTTAATACTTTAAAAAGTATTATTTCTCTCCCAAATGGGGCTGCATTAAATAAATTAAATTTATTTAATTTTGGAATTCTATTTTTAAATTCCTTTTGTCCACTTCCCTTTGTTGACTTTTCCACAAGCCTGGGCGCCAAAATTGGGTGAATAAATATTAACAAATATTTATTTAATGCATTATTATTCACCCAAGGTGGGTCACACTTTTTGGAATAAGGAATTTCTATTTTTAAAAGTCACATGACAATGGGATTATTTACCCTGCAAGGCAGCCCTGAAAATCCCATGATTCACTTAAGTCGTTTGACTTTCATAATGGGATTATTTACCCTGCCAGGCAGGCAATAAAATCCCATGATTCACTTAAGTTGTTTTTCTTTTATTCCACAATGGGAATTTTTACCCTGCAAGGCAGGTAAGAAATTCCCACCTGCCTACTGCCTCTAATTTTCCCATCATAACTTAAGTGACTTTGCCTTCATGGGAAAAAGTACCAACGCAGTACAAAATCCCACACTGCTTACGACCAAAATCCCATGATCCACTTAAGTCGTTTGACTTTCATAATGGGATTATTTACCTGTGCAGGCGGTAAGAAAATCCCATCAATACCTTAAGTGATTTTTCTTTATTTCACAATGGAATTTTACCTGCAAGCGCAGTAAGAAATTCCCGCCGCCATTTTCCAATTTTCCCATTGTGACTTAAGTGGCATTGCTTCCATGGTAAAAGTACCTGTTATGCAGAGTGAAAATTTCCTCTTACTGCTGCTTCCAAAATCCCATGATCCACTATGAAACCCTCTTTTTCCAAAAATGTGGCCAGCCTTCATAAGAAGCTTTTGGTGCACAACTTTGTCTTTTAAGAGAACCGATCCCCGATGGTGAATTCCTTCTAGCACAATGTGCATATGTGATCTCCAAATACTCTAGGCCAAGAATCAGGCCAAACCAGCAAAGGAATTGATCCAAAGAAATTTCACAGAAAATGAAACGGAAAACACAAAAACACAAAACGTTGCCAGAAGTTACAAATAAAGCCTAGGATTCATTCCTGGTTAAAACCCTACTGGTATATGGGAATAACGATATGTACGATCACAACAGAGTTAAATTGGAGCACAAATTGCCTCAAACGGGCTCAAAATAATTAAATACAAATTTCCCACAGAAAATCCTGACGACAAAATATAACAATTTTGGGCATCTAGGTATTTGGCGAAAATGGCTAATATGGCTCCTTGGGAATATCTTGACACAATACTGAATTAACACACAAAATGACCCATTATTTTAAAAGAAATTTTTTTAAGATGGGGTAGTCTCGCATTTCAAGGTGAAATCTGGGACACCAAAAAGGAAGTACTTCAATTATTTTGAATCTAAGGATTGACCAACTTTAACTATGTGAGGATCCTATGGAGTCCCTATGTTAACATCGATAGTAGATTCGTTAAGAAGTGTGGATGTGTCATGTGGTGGATTCCTTTAAAGGTAATGATCATCTTCCCCATATAGGAGAGGATAGATTGATCATCGTGGAATTGCATAATGTCAATGGTAGGGGAGTCTTCCTCTACCATAGAAATATTATCGGGATGGTCTTAGTGTCATCATTAGTCATAAGTGAGCAGTACTAAGGAGATTTTATTGACTAAATAAAGTTAAGAGGGATAAAAACGGTTTCATCTATATCAATAGAGCCATTATGTGAAGGTGGAGAATATTGTTCTGGTTCTTTTACTGGATCCATATGAAGTGTTTTCAGATGTGTCTAGAGAAGTTTTATCGAAACCTAATGGTTCTTGTTAGGTTTACTTAGATTGGTAATGACTAAGTTATGTATACCATGTTTATAACATCCTAGACCAAATACTTTCCAGAACAAAGATGGAGATACATCTATGCAAATGATTGATTATATAGAAATGAAAAACTAGATATAAATTTTTTATGTGATATATCTTTTTATGATGGGGGAAGGAAGATCAATCCTTCCGTAGGTGATATTATTTTTAAGATAATGTGTACCGAAGGAGATGACATCTCCAACATTAGGTTCATACATAAGTACTTTTTAGTTCTTCCATATGTTTTAGGCATAGGAAGATAATTAAGGGCTAAGAGGCGATACTCCCCTAGTGAAATGAGTTACATAACATCCTCAAAGGAACTGTCACCTAGTAATTTACATGTGGTGAAAAAATAATTGGTGGAGGATTTGTTATAGGATTTTTGAGTTCATTTTATTAATGAGCACCTCATCGTGTCGATAAGTCATATGACATGCTTTAAAAGGATTTGGGTAGCTAGAATAGTAATGTATTACCTTCATGTTCGTATTTTAGAAATTGATGTAGGGTGGATGGGATACAATGCAATGCATGCACGTATCCATTGTTGACCTAATATCACATTGTATTGAAAATCCCCCTCTACAAGATGAGGATTTCATGAAGGCTCTTGACATCAAATTTGATGGGTAAGATAACCATTCCTAACATAATGACAATGGTGTTGTTAAAGGCACATAGTACTGCATGTGAATAAGTGATGATAGAGTTAGGTAGTTGAATGTGGCTAAAAACATGAAATGATATATATTGATGTTAGTGTCATTGTTGATCATAACTCTCTTAATAAGAGTATCATCAATTTGGGTGGTGATGAATAATGGAAGATCATGGTCTTCAGGTTATAAGGATGGGATCTCATAATATTTGAAAGCAATTGTAGTGGACATTTTGAGAGTGCCAACCAGATTTTTGAATGGTTGAGGATCATCTAATTATAGGGATATATATTGCATGGCATCAATCATCGCTTATCAATGTTGTGGTGAGTTTTGAACAATATCATAAAGGGACATATTTACATGAGCTTGGTGGATTTGTTTGATGATGGTGGTTTATACGGAAGTGGTGGATTGGGTGTGTGGAGTGGTGAGGATTGATACCTTAGCCTTAGAAGAGGATGGAGGATCAAATAATTCCTGCAAGAGAGTGTTGAAAATTTTTGCACCTAGTGTGAAAAGGTCAACTCAAAAATTTTAAGGTTTCTCAGATTGGTCAGTTACGAATTTGGTTATGTTTGGGACAGCCACCTTGGATTAAGATACAATTTTTAATTGTTTGGTTCTAGACAAACTTGGAAGTCATTTGGAATCAAAACTACAACTTGAGTATAGTTTAAGAACGCCATGCCTCATAGATGCAGCCATTCCATTTGAAACCCTCATCAGAACTATGCAACAGTTGTAAACAACCATTACAGGGCCCTGAGGAAGGTAGGAAGGGCAGCATGTATCAGACATGATGTTCTAAAGCTTGTAGACAGTGGCAGTTTTGAGGGACAATTTGCACTTTTTACAAGCAGTTTACATTTTCAGTGAGTGATAATAAGGTACACTTGATTATTTATTTATTTCTATGATTAAGTGAATTATTTAAGTGTTTTGAGTTGTATAAGTTCATTCATTATCCATAAAATGAAATAAAGTACAGAAAGGAAGGACATACATCTCATAACACAAAAATATTTTCATTTATTCATGAGGAATAATAGTACATATTTTTCTCACACAAGCCATGAGAAATAATGAAGGGAAAAAAATGCATATTTTTATGAAGCTAAAAATGTAAAGAGGTAAAAGAAACCCGTCATTTCCTCAAGGGAGTGTTCTTCTCCTTTTGTATTGTTGTTCCAGCTTGTCCACTGCAACTGCATCATGGTACCTGAAAAGGGAGAAACAAATGATCATCAATACTGAGCTCAGGGTTTAGTTTAACTCTTTATAGTTTAAAAATTAACAAAGGTGAAGTAGAAGAATCAGAATTTACAAGTTCAAGTTGACATAAATGAGATAAAATTGCAGCTGAAACAGAATGAAAAGAGAATTCTGGGAAAATTTTGACAGGGATTCACCATGTAAAATGGACATTTACGACTTTTCCAACATGCCAGAAATATTACTATCAAAGAAATAAAGCATCTAAGTAAAAGAAATGGGTTTTAAGACCAAACACAAGCATCTGAATCAATGTTTGTGCTTGAAAAGAGCTATCAGAAACAAATGAAGAACTCCTTGCAATTTCTAGAAAACCACTTACAAGTTTTCAAATAGAGCAATGATAAAATCAGAAATGCTGCCATATCAAAGAAGTACAGATATTTATGCAAGGAGGCATGATGCAAAATGAAGAAACTTATTACTTTCATCTCATTGTTGCAAAGGGAGATGATTTCAATGAAGAAAATAAAAAAAGGAAAAGATTTACATGATTTTATTGTAACAAGTACAGGGTTGCATAGTCAAGGTAGAAATAAAATCCCAACTAAGAATGAATGCAAATCAACATGTTTTCAGATGACTATTACAAGTTCAGCTGTGCCATTTTAATGGATTTCAGAAACTCATGGAAGAATACATATGTCTAATATTGCATTACAAATCAGAGTTTTCAGAGCATACATCAAGCACTGCCAAAGAAAAGTTCATTTTTCTCCCAAAATGATTAATGGATTACAAATATTATTTTGAGATGGAAATTTCTAATGATAACGAGAAACTAATGATGTTCAAGCACTCATCTCAAAAGGAATTCCAGTTTTCAAGTGATCTCAGATTGGAAAAGAGCTCTCAGGAAGGGGCAGATTAATGACAGCCATAGAAAACACAAGGTACATGAATGAGCATCTCATAGTAATAGTTGAGTCATGATCAAGTATAATAAGAATTGCAGTAGACAAACACAAGCACGAAACATCAATGACTCACACAGTCATGAAAAGGTTACAGAAGAAAGTGAAGAAATAAAGATAAAGCTTCAAAATACATATTTATAGATATAGGGTCTCTTGTAACTCTTGCGACAGAAGCATCAAAGGATAAATCTCATAGAAGAACAATGTACATTAAAACAACAATGGGTTATCATGCAGATTCATCAACAACTTCAAATGTAGGGTCTACTATGCTGAAAATACTTAACAAATGTGTCAGGTCATGAGACAGGCAGATAAGAGTAAGCATCTATCTTTGCCAATACACAAAGGAATTAATAACATGATGTGATGAAAATTTTAAGGTGCATTCAAGTCTCATAAAGCACTCCAAGATATCATTACTAAATTAGGTAGCTTTCAGAATACCAAGCTATGACAAGAGGGATATCAAAGTGAAACACAAATACCCAAATCGAAAAAATTCCGATCTGGAGTTAAGGGCAACACAAGGCTGTAATTAAAAATGGAAACCCAAATGGATTTCGAGCTCAGAATGCAAAGTTTCTAGAAAACGAGATAAAGCTCACAAACCTTGATAATGGAGGCCATTGAATCTTCATAGAGCTCCTGTAGACGCAGATCTTCGAAGAAAAGATCAAGGTCAAAACAGGTTTCAACTCAAAAAAATGACCAAGGCCGAGCCACAAGAACTCAGAAAATTCGAATATATGAACACTCCCAGAGCTCTTAGGCAAGAGTGACCAGGTTTCAAACTCACAAAGACCAAATAGTGCAAAATCCAAGATTCACAGATTAAAAATGGCGGTCTACACAAAATTTGTCATGGCTTCGCCGCTCTCTGCGAGCAAGCCAAAAATGACCAAAATGATGGGGTTCGAGTTGTTTTAACTCACCCACCTGAGCTTGGATTAACCTAACTCACCTGGAGTTAATAATCAAATGGTCTTGAATTCAATAAGGACAAAGATTGAAGGCCCAAGATTGAGCTCCACGTTCAAAGAAAACAACCACGGTCAATTCCCACCGCCACATTAATTACAGGGTTAAAACCCTAATTTCAGGAAGAAGATCAACGCAGAGATTACAAAGTACCAAATCGAATGGATCAAATAAAATTACAAAATTTGATGCAAACCTCAGTCTTACTCATGGGAACCATGGGTCGATCTTGCAAACTTATCCTTCCTTATGTTTTGGCGTCAAAGTAATAAAGTTTTCCGCAAGCCCGCAGCCCCGCAGGGGTACACGTGGCCCTTTTACGGTGGTGTCAGGTGGAATATCGGAAGAGTTTTTCCCTTTAGAACTTTAAGTTTCTCAAGCTCCGTAATAAATTTCCCAAAGCCCACTAACTGGAAAAAAGTCAAAGCACTAATATATTGAGTCAACAGCGGGTCAGCGGGAGTTTTCAAGAATTTGAGTTTTTCTAGAAGGAGTAAAAGTAGAAAAGTACTCCACGAACCCGCGAAAGGATACTTCACCATTTTATTGAAGGTGGGTTGTTGGAACATTTTGGCCCACAAAGGTGAAAAAGCAAAAAGTGTTTAAGTCACCCACTAGCCCGCAAAGGTGAAAAATCAAAAAGTGATTAAGTTCCCGTGAATCTTCCCATGTCATTAAAAAGGTGAAATCGGGAAAGCGGGCCACCGGGCATTTTCAATTTTGAGCCTTTTTCAAAAAAGTGCAAAAGTCATAAAATTAAGTCGAGAGCCCGCTGCGACCTGACTCAAACACGTGTTGGGCCTAGATTAAAAGTTAATTGGTGGGCCAAGTATTCAAAATACACATTTTTATCAAAAACGATGAGAAAGGATTTTCCAGATCCGTTTTTATTAAATTTGTCATACATGGATGTCTTTTGAGATAATTAAATGCAGAGTTCTTTAGGAAAAACTTCAGCGAGTTTAAGTCTATAATAATGGTGGATTTACACAAAGAACACAAGATAGTTATCAATGGCAGCCAAGGGAGAACTTTACAGAAATTTGCTAGCTCGAATGGAGCTAATAAATTTAATTACCAAAAAGTGATTAAGTTGCAATATCTTGGCATAAAAATCTGAGTTCACCAGATTTGACCATGGTCAGTGGAAATTTTAAATTTTACTCACTCATAGGGAGAAAAATGGCATGCCTTTGTAAAAACAGAATTTGCATGTTCATGGAGAGAAACTTGCCTAGCAAGCAATCTTATTTTTAGCAAGTTATTCATCCTTCTCTTCTTAAAAATAGAACAATCAACTTCAGTTTGATTGTATTGTAATTAAGGATAATAATGCCTATTTGTAATTGCATGCTCTATTTTTATTCCTTTATTTATTATTAAATAAAGGATAAAAATAGAATGCATGGTGAGTACAAGCCTTAGGCTATTTTTAGGAAGAGGGTGAATTTTATTTTTGCTATATATTGTGTGCCTTTGCAAAGCACAGGAGAACTTCTAGAGGGGGAAAATTCGAGGAACTTCGGAGGACTTTTGGATAAATGAGTACTAAAGAAAAATTTTCCAATTTTCCCTCTGAGTGTGAAATATTTTCTTCCTTTCCAAGTTATTTGCATTCTTGTGTTTCATCATATTAGTCTTGTGAATTAAAATTCCCTGACCAATTATCTTACCCTACTGCAAATTCAATTCTTCTGCATAATTTTAATGTGCATGTTAACTTATTAGTACTGTTGTGATTTTCTCCCTCAGTATAACCAAGTGTTTTTCCCTTAGATATTCTGCAGAAAACTATTGGCTTGTGCATCAAAAATTCTTCCCATATCAGTTGTGCATATACTCAGTCAAAGCCCTCATATAAATTTGGTGTATCACCTTAGTTTTAATCATTTTACAGTCATCTTTTACCCCTAAACTCCCAAAATCAATTTAGGATACATCAACAAGGAACCGGCCTTGATACCGGAGACTCACCTCAAAATAGGTATACCCACAGACTTGAGGTGTTTCCATTATATCTACGAAAGAGAGAGATCAAATTTTGCAAGCTTAGAAAACCTACAACCATCTCTCTATAGGGTGCACTTTCGAGAGATAACAAAGAGATGGATAATATAGGCCTATTTTGATCGAAATCCTTGGGGTCTTGTGTACACACTCTCATAGTTATACAAATTACATTTATTTGATGAAGTTTGGTCTTTCTAGAAGAGGCATCACTTTTACCAGATGGGAATAGAGTTTCGGATGATGATTTAGTAACATTTTAATAAGTTGGTTTTACTTGATTCGGATGCTTAGATTTACAAGTAGAATCCCTTTACTATCAAGGATCCTAATAGAAACGTGAAGATGTTTATGTTCCTCATTGGAATGTCTAGGCGTTTGATGATAGGAACAAAACACTTCAAAATCATACTAAGATGGTTTCCACTCTCGAGAGGTAGATGGTTTGAGAGGAGGGAGTGTTATGACGGCTAGTTGGATGAGCTTCTAAAGGGTTCTAGGATATTACCCTATTAAATTTATCTATGATGATGATTTCGAAGGGATTTTTATGATATTTGATGTTTTGGGATTTGTATTTGATGAATTTGTAGTTTGTACAACATGTTTAGGTATCGGTCGTGAATAACCTTAGATTGTGAAATAATGATTGGGAATTGATGCAGGAGCATCTTCTCACCAACATGGAAATTTTGAGATTTTGTATAAATTATGCAATTTTGGGTTGAAATAGACTAAGAAAGTTTTAGGGGTTTTAATAAAGTCCTATTAGTTCCATTCAAATGCCTAAGTTGGTCTAAGTCCTTGAGAAATTCAAACTAGGAGGTTTCCCTCCAAAATGAAATTCAAATTCTTACAAAGGCATTTTAGTGGATTTTGCATTGTAAAAGTGTTTTAAGTCATTAATAATGCATGGAATAGGTGTAATTAGGGTTCAAGAATAATTTATACTCTTGTAATATGATTTATTCGATCCTAACTAGACCCTAAACCCTACCTAGTTAGTCTAATCTTAGTTGAGTTAGTAGTCTAAGCCCTAACTACCTCTTTTCCTCATAAAAATGTAATGTATTCAAATGAGAAGAGGAGAATAAAGGTTGGTAGAGAAGTTGTGGAGTGAACAACATATCTTAATCAGATCCTAAAGGGCTCATGAATCTTTGTAATCATGTTCTTATCAATAAAGGCTTCTTCTTAGCAAAATTGTGCATAGTTGCTTGATGAGAATGAATATTTGGGATTGTTTTTATGAAGGATTCTCATTTATATGGGTTGTGTGTGATTGAATACATGATTTATATTGTATATTTTTTTATATAGGTGTTTGAAAGATTTGGGCAAGTCTATGTGGATAGGTAGTGGGTATGAAGGAGGTATGCAATTGTTTGTCATATTTTCATGTTGATTTGGGAGAGGAAAAACGTTCATAAGTTGAATTATATTCAATACAAATGAATAAAATTTGGTGTGAAGGTAGTGTGAGGCATGAATAATTTTTTTATAAATTTTCAAAGGAAATTAATAAGTTTTGATAGGTTAAACAAAGAAAACTCAGTCTCAAACTCTCGTTTTGTGTAAGAAACTAGTCACCAAAAATCTTGTGAATCATGTTGATGAAGGCTTAATCACTCAAAAAACTATAAATATGAAATTTTCTTCTCTCATCAAACAAGAAAAGTTTCAAGTATAATGAGGTTATGAAAGTGTATAAAACTTGAGTTATGGATTTTTGAATGCTTTACTTTCCTTGTATTTCTGTTTGGATAAATTTCTAAAACTTCAAAATTTTAGTTTTATCAAAGTGGGTTTATCTAAAACTTTTAGTATAGGTTATTTATACCCATATGAATATGTGTGTAAAATTTTAGCACTAAATTCACATGTGGGATAAAGATATGGTCAATTTTTCAGTTTTGGGTTCTTTAGAGACCTAGCTAGAACAAGCATAAAAAAAAACATAGAAAGCCAATAAAATGAAAAAATGATGAGAAAGGAGAATATGGATGATTTAAATTCTTTAAAAATAATAAATAATGTATTTCAAGAGATATGAGTAGTTGGTAAAGTGTAAAGTAGTCAAAACCAAAAAAATGCCTTGAAACCCTAAGATAGGCTTACAAACAAGAAAACGAAAGGTTTGATGATTGGGAGAGCTAGGAAAAGAATTGTGAAAAAACCCATGGTGAAAATAAATAATGCAATAAAGGGTTTCTAAAAATTAATCAATTTTTATTGGTTTTTATAGGTTCTTCTAAATTTGGAGGTTTACAGTGTAGGAGGGCTAATTGCCTAGAAAGACAAAATTGCAAAAAGTGGCATAACTTTTCACTGGAGTTGAGTTAGGATCTAAAATTTGAAATGAACCTTAATGAGGATAATGGGATCCTAAAAATTTTATCATTCAGGTATTAAAGCTCTTGGTTTGCAAAATTTGTCATATTTTGTCTTTTTCATGGCTACAAGGACTAGTGAGGGTCAAAAAGGAAAATGATGAAAGATGATGTTGTGAAATTGATTTGATGGTTTGAGAAAGTGTAAATAGAATTTATAATCATGTTTAAAAATGTTTTCATTCATGGTACAATAGTTTTGTGTATTTTGGCATATTGAGCTAGTATTGTAAGATAAGGGTATTAGAGAAAAGTGGATGTAAAGTTGTTTTTGACACTTCTAAGAAAAAAATTGGATGCATTAGGCATGAATGCGGGTGGATGCATCATTTATCAAATATTTTAAGATAATTTATTACATTTTTATAAAAAAATTATTGGGATTAACAAATTTCATTATCAAATGTTGATGAGAGATATGCAGGTCAAGAATATGAAAATCCAAGAAGAGCTTTGTGAAATAGCTAAAGAGAATGGATATGTGGAGCATAGGTGGCTTAATAAAAAGAGTGAAAGAACTATGACTATGAGAACTAAAGAAGAAAGGTTGAAAGAGAATGAGGAAGAAGGTAATGAAAAGCTAGTAAAGGAGTTGTTAGTTTTGATTAGTCAAAGAAAGAAAGAAAATGATGAAAGAGAGCAAAAAAAGAGAGAAAATGGAGAGGCAAAGAAAGTTGTGGGAAGAGAAAGAAATCAGAGAGTTAAGGAAAAGCATGGAGCAGTTAGAATAATTAGAGAGGAAATTAAGAGAGATACAAAGGCAAGCAATGAAGATAAAAAAAATAGTGTTGAAGAAGGTGGTAAAGTGGCCTCTTAGGTCACTTATAAAGAGAGAGAAGATATTATAAAGAGAGATAAAAGAAGAAGATAAAATGATAAGAAGAATGAGAAGAGAAGAAGAAGTTAAGAAAGTAATCCTAGAAGAGGATAAAGGAAATGAAGAGGAAGAAGTCATAGAGATATTTTTGGCATCTCTTGAAAAGAATGAAGAGGAAAAAGCTTGAGACACTTGTCATCACCAATCCGACACTATGATAATTCTCCACCGGAACTCCTCATGCTATGATTATTTACTAATGCATAGCCTTTAGTTTGGTGGATGTAATCTAGAAACACAACAAGTAACACAAGAATACCATAGACTATGATACAAAGGAATGATGAAAAATATGAAAATATAGGTGTAAATTATAATATCAACATGAAATTGTTACAATCTCACCCATGAGGTACTTCAAGTGTTACTAACTTCACTTTCCTTCCAACAATAACTATGGGAGAACTTCATAATGGCTTCTTTAATACGCCTTCTAAACTTACTCATACAATATTTCTCACTACTTCCTTCTATGCTAAATGAGGGGGGTGGCCTCTTTATTTATAGGAATTGATCCACCCTATCTCTAAGATAGATAGAAATCTCTTCGACCAATCATATTTCCATGCCTAAGCTCTTGCCTTTACATATAGGCTTATCTTCTAAGATAAGATAAACCTTATCATCTCACATGGGTTCCACCTTTTAGACTTTTCCACAAAAAAATACAAAAATATTTATGACATCACTCTTTGTCCTTATTACAAATATAATATTTCTAATTCTAATCATGTAGACCCTACTTCTTACTTACCCCAACTTTGACATTTTAACATTACCGAACCACTTATGACAAATATTTACTTTTTACAACATTCCTATTGTAATTTGATGTTACCATACTCTACTTTATTGGCGCGGCAAATCGAAGTTATCTTATCGTAATACTACTAATCATACTTAACAACATCCTATTCCTAATACATACATAATAAAATAGAAATTACGGAGGAAAATTTTAATGTCGACAACACGAAGAAGAGGAGGAGCTCATTCATGAAGCTTCTAGAGAGGCTATATGGCCTAAATATTTTCATTCTAATATTACGTTTTATTGTGTGAATGCAGGTGAAGAAAGTAAAGACAAAAATGTCTTGGAAAATGTCTTGAAAGAAGACCTAAAAGACTTAAAGAAGCATGAAGAACCAAAAGTTGAAGAAGAAGATGAATATACAGTTGAAGAAGAGTTATTGTGGCAAGAGATTATGCATGGACCTGAGGTACAAGTTTCTTTTGAAGATGAAGAAGAATATAAGCAAGTAGAGATTGAGTTTATGAGACTTTTTCATGAAGAAGTTGAAGGCCAAGAAGAAAAATGCAACAGTATAGAGAAGGTACAACAGTGTGAGTCCTATATGAGGGACCAAGAAGCACAAAATTTTGTTAAAGAAGGATTACAGGTGAGGTTGATGAAAAATGAGAAAGATAGAGAGAAAGAAAGTTGTGAAAAATAAGGAGGAATAAGATTAAGTTGTAGGTATGAGAGAAATGAAAAGAAGATAGAAAAAGAAGAGTGGGCATGGAAATTAGCTCTTGAAGACCTCATGGAAGGTGAGGTAGGTAAATAAGATGTGAGAGAGAAATTTAATGAAGTAATAAGTTAAATTCAGAAAAGAAAACAGATGAAGAGGAGGTACAAGGAGGAAAAATGGAAGAGGAAAAGTTGCCTACACTAGAGGCATTTCAAGAAAAAAAACAAAAAAATTCTAATTTTCAATGTTATTCATTGAATGAAAACAATATTTCAGGTTTGAGAGGACAAGGAACACAAGTTTTAGTGTTGAAAATGATAAGGTAAAGGAAATTTGGTATCCACAAGTGAAGACAAGCAAGCAAAATGAATGTTTTAAGGAAGAATATGAAGAAAATCAACAATTTTTGGTGATGGAGCAGCCAAGAAGAAATCCAAGAGGGAAAAGTACAGAGGAAAGAAGAAAATAAATTATTTTTCTAACATTTTTGTTGAATGTGCAGGTATAGAAGATAAAAAAATTTGTTCTTTATTTTGATTTGAACCAAGAAGGCAAGAAAAAGAAGAAACAAGCCAAGAAGAAGAATGAACAAGAACAAGAATAAGAAAAGAGAATGAAGAAATTGAAGACTAAAGAAAAGACTCAGCCAAATAATAAAAAGAGGAAGATATATAATAAAGTGAAGAACAATTGGAAGAAGAAAAAGAAAAAGTTATGAAGCATTTTCTTCAAGTTGGGAGTATGATGCAGGAGCATCTTCTCACCAACATGGAAATTTTGAGATTTTGTATAAATTATGCAATTTTGGGTTGAGATAGAATAAGAAAGGTTTAGGGGTTTTAATGAATTCCTATTAGTTCCATTCAAATTTCTAAGTTGGTCTATGTCCTTGAGAAATTCAAACTAGGAGGTTTCCCTCTATAATGAAATTCAAATTCTTACAAAGGAATTTTAGTGGATTTTGCATTGTAAAAGTGTTATAAGTCATTAATAAGGCATGGAATATGTGTAATTATGTGTAAAGGAGCATTCATACACTTTTAATATGATTTATTTGATCCTAACTAGACCCTAAACCCCACCTAGTTAGTTTAATCTTAGCTGAGTTAGTAGTCTAAACCCTAACTACCTCTTTTCCTCATCAAAATGTAATGTATTCGAATGAGAAGAGGGAAATGAGAGGTTGGTAGAGAATTTTTGGAGTGAATAAAATCTCATAATCATATCCTAAATGGATCATGAAGCTTTGTAATCTGATGGTCTTATCAAATAAAGGCTTCTTCTTAGCAAAATTGTGCATAGTTGCTTGATGAGAATGAATATTTGGGATTGTTTTTATGAAGGATTCTCATTTATATGGGTTGTGTGTGAATGAATATGGTTTATAATGGATTATTTATTGTTTTTATAGGTGTTTTAAATATCTATGCAGGCCTATGAGGACATGTAGTGAGTATGAAGGAGGTATGCCAATTGTTTGTGATATTTCATGTTGATTTGGGAGAGGAAAAACATTCATAAGTTGAATTATATTTAATATAAAGGAATAAAATTTGGTTTAAAGGTAGTGTGAGGTATGAATAAATGTTTCATAAAGTTTCAGAGGAAATTAATAATTTTTGATAGGTTAAACAGAGAAAAATCAATCTCAAACTCTTGTTTTGTGTGAGAAACTAGTCACAAAAATCTTGGAATCATAGTGATGAAGGCTTAAAACCAAAGAAATATAAATAAGAGATTTTATACTCATAAAACATAAATTTTTCAAGTGTAATGAGGTTATGAAAGTTTATAAAACTTGAGTTATGGATTTTGAATGTTTGTTGCCCCTTTGATAGGTCCTGTTTGGATAAATTTCTAAAAACTTCAAATTTTGATTTTTATCAAGTGAATTTATCTAAAATTTGGACTGTAGGGGTATTTATACCCATAATAATATGTGTGTAAAATTTTAGCACTAAATTCATACGTGGGAGAAATATATGGTTAATTTTCAGTTTTGGGTTCTTGAGAGACCTAAGCTGAACAAGCCTATCAAAAACATGAAAGCCAAGAAAATGAACATAATGATGAGAAAGGAGGGTATGGATGATTTAAATGCTTTAAAAAGCCTAAATAATTTATTTCAAGATATTTGAGTAGTTGGTAAAGTGTAAAGAAGTCGAAAATAAAAATGTGCCTTGAAACCCTAAGTTAGGCTTACAAAACAAGAAAAAACGAAGGTTTGGTGATTAGGAGAACTAGGAAAAGAATTGTAAAAATACCATGGTGAAAATCAATAATGAGATGATGGTTTATAAAAATTTAATCATTTTTGATTGGTTATTTACAAGTTCTTCTAAATTTGGAGGTTTTCGGGGTAGGAAGGCTAATTGCTTAGAAAGACAAAATTGCAAAAATTAGCATAACTTTTCACTGGAGTTGAGTTAGGATCTAAAATTTGAAAATAACCTTAATGAGGATAATGGGATCCTAATAAGTTTACCACTCAAGTATGAAATCTCTTGATTTTCAAAATTTGTCATATTTTGTCTTTTTAGGGCTATAAAGACTAGTGAGGGTCAAAAAGGAAAATGATGAAAGATGATGTTATGAAATTGATTTAATGGTATGAAAAGTGTAAATAGGATTTTTAAGCATGTTTTAAAAGGTTTTTAGTCATGGTACAATGGTTTTGTGTATTCGGCATATTGAGCTAATATTGCAAGATAAGGGCTATTAGACAAAAGTGGACGTAAAAGTTTTTTTCACACTTCTAAGCAAAATTTTTGGATGCATTAGGCATGTATGCGGGGTGGATGTATTAGGAATTTAGATGAAGGATTAGGACCTAAGATAGAAGGTAAGGGATTTTGATTTTTTTGGGATTTTTTTTTTTTTTATTTTGGAAGATTGTATGATATGATTTTTATTTTTTTGAATGGACAAATGGATTATTGTGTGGTGAAATTTTTAAGATTTTGGATGTAATGTTGGGTGACATGATCTTCATAAGCACTCTTCATAATTATTATGATGGGTTTATTTTTCTAACATTTTTAAGAGCTCATTGTTGGTTTTGGAGTAGATGTGGTAGATTTAGAAGAGTTTGTGTTATTTTTTATAAGCAAGACTAGAGGAATTAGATGATCTAGTGGTTGGTTTTTCATGGCGAAACATTGGATGTTGAAGGTGTGGATGATTCAGATGGAATTTTATGAATGTAGACACTAAATCATGCACTTTGGGTAATTATCTAGTCATGGTTGCATACTACTATTCACGTGATTCCTAAATAATAAAAGTATGAATCAACCCATGTCTTTGGCCACCTTTCTTTGTCTTTTTGTTACTTTTGGTCTTGCACTCTTACTTGTTCAATTTCCTTTTTATACTTTAGCATTTATCATCCTAGACACCGGTGCCCACCAGGATGCCAGCGCAGCCAGAACCCTCATCCCTTTTGGGAGCCACTGACCCTTTTGTACTTTGTTCACATTTTTTGGGTCCTTTCTAGTCATTTGAGCATCTTATATTTTTGGTAGTCGGCCTTTCTAGGGTTAATTACAAAATTCAAGTAAGGGAATCATATAAATATAAAGTTATGTGACCTTAAAAAAGGACCAAGCACTAAGAATTAGCTATCACCACATAAGGTTACATCCATAAGTTTATTCGAGCATCAAAGCATCCATTTTAACATCCATCACAAGGGATAAGGGCTGGTTTTCTACATATACTTCATAGGAGATGAGTTCATTCTATTCCATACTCACATTTACTACATTTCTTTACATCTAGTTATTTGCTCGTTATCAAGTGTAACACACACAATATCCATCTAGCGCATGATTACGCACACACACACAAGAACTACATTGGTATGAGATCTAGTACAATCCTCACTCATAAGTTTACCATTGTGACATCTGAGGACAATCCGACCCCACATTCTACATCTTTTGTTTTTAGGATTTCATGTCTATTTGAGGGTTTTGCAGGTTCATATTTCATTGTAGGTTTCTATTGAACTCGGTGATCATTATACAACCTCATATTGACAAAAAGAGAATAACAATGAACAACGTGTAACTCGAAAAGTAGAGTTTTCGATCATTTTCAAGACATAGGAACTTGTTTCAAGTCTATATGCTATGGCGCTCCTTCCATTTATGGACACCCTTGTCCATCCTACGCCTCTAGATCTACATTTTTCTTGCTTTGTGTGTGACACTCCTACCTTTTTGTTCATCTGGTCAACACTTTGATACCTTCTAGATTTTATTGTGAATCATCTAAGTACCTCTTTCTCCTCTTGTAATTAGGGTTTCATACTTTATTGCTTAGTTTTATTGGGTATTATTTTTGTTCTTATGTCATTTATTTACTTTATAAATTCACATTTATCTTCAAAATTTTGGTGAAATCGATGATTTTATGCTAAAGATCCTCATTTTCCCCTATCATGGGTCATAAAATTCCTCAAATTTCTTTGTCATATTTACTTAAGATGCATCCCAATTACCAAGTTGTTCGTGAAAATCCTTAGACACCATGTATCTTCCTAAAGATATGTTGCCACATGAAATAAGTCCTATTTTAGATCATTGTCTGCTCCGATGATCCTAGCCTTCGTGATCCTCCATCTAATCAACCCATGTTGGAGTCAATTCAAGCTTTGCATTCCTTATTTCAAGAAAATTTCAAGCTATGGAATCCATGATTACATCTCTTAAATATGAAATCCAATAACTTAAGGATGCTTCTTAGGCTCATGTTTGTTCTCTTTATATCTCATCTTCATTCTATGTCTTCTACATGTGCTCATATCAGTGAGCCTCAAGTCTTTCCATTACTAGAGCCTCTAACATTTAATCACAATGTTAAGCAAAATGACATTCTTATTGAGCTCCTTAGTCATCAATTGATCACTTTACCATCTACTCATGGCTATCCTCCTTATCATCTTACAAAATATCAGGGCCATCCATATTGCAATTATCATCAAATCAATGGACATAACGATGATGAATGTTATATTTCACAATGAAGAATCAAACATCTTGACCATCAATGCTTTATCTCATTTGTTACACAACATTTTGGCATGCCCATCTATAAATGTTACATCCAAATGGGCTCCTAAATCTACTTCATCTATGTCCAATGAGCATCATGCCATCACTTCTAATATTCCTTCTTTAGTTAGTCAAATTCCTCCTATTCAATCCACTCAACCTCCTCTTAATGATGGTCCCACTCCTCCACTCAAGTTATCTGGGACATTACTATAATCCAATTTTCCCCTCAGGCAAAATTGATCAAACACGACCTTGCACAGGAGAAAATTGAAGGGTTGGTTCGATCGTGTGAGCTCACATTCGATCCCAAAAATCAAGTTGTAGGCGGGCTCGATAATGGAGAAGCAGGGTTGGAAAATGAATGGCCAATGGAAATGTTGAAGAAGACCAAAGATCAAGTGAAAAAAGGAGAAAGCTAACTCAGTAAGTCAAAATCAATCCTAGAATGATTCAACTTGAAGCAAAGCAATGGACTCACAGAAGGTGCCACGTGTCAGCTCGATGCATTTCCAAAAAGTGAAAGGGAAAAGAAAACAGATCCACGAAAGGTGCCATATATATGTCATTTCGACACAATTTTAAAAGATGCAACAAAAGTGGAGACCATAGGGATGCGCTTGACCCCATGTGGAACTCAACACATAGTAGGCTCGCGAATGATGCCAAGTGCCCAACCTTCATAACTTCAAGAGTTAACAAGGGGTAGAGTCTTGAAGCCCGCAGGGTTTCCACATGGAGCTAACTACAAAGGTCCCACCCGAAAAGGGGTTTTGGCATTATATATAGTGAGGCCCTTTACTCACCCAAAATGAATGAAGTAGCCAGTGTTCACTCGAGGCTTGAAAATTCTAAGTATAAAAAGGCCATTGGAAGCCTCCATGTGTCTCTTTGGTGCACTTTTGGTATGATGCTCAAAAGCGGGGTCCCCAATGAGCACGGCCCTCCACATGGTCAAAGCCTGAGAAAGTTGCACCGGCCATTGAAAATTCTAAGAAAAGCAAACAGAGCGAAGGAAGACTCCATGTGCCTCATCGGTGAAACTTCAAAGGTGTGAAAAAGGGTAAGGTCCCCAAACAAGCACATCTCCATCCACATGGTTAGAGCCTAGAAAGTTGCACCACCATTGAAATTCTAAGCAATGCAACAGAGAAAGTGGAAACCTCCACGTGCCTCATCAACACAACTTCAAAGGTAAAATCCAAATGGAAGTCCCCAAATAAGCGCATGCCCTCCACGTGGCTAGGGTCCAACATAGTTGCTCCTAAATAGAAGGGACTTAGCCAAAACACAAAGAAAGTAGAGCAGGCTCGCGGATGGTGCCAAGTGTTGGCACGTCGCATTCCTAGGACCCTAAAAGGTAAAAAAATCTTAAGAATGTGTAGGGATTCCACGTGGATCTTACACGGATAGACTCCAAACCAAAGCAGTTTGAAAAATATTGGTAGAAGGTCAATTCAATGAAAGATGAATCATGAAGCCCACAAAGAATTTTAAATACAATCCACCATTTTTGAGGTTGTCAGGCTTCTCACCTACCACCATAATGAAGTATGGGCTTCCTTTCTTTCCCAACAAGGAACAACACATGGAGGCATGGGTTTTGTAGTAGAACCCATCATTGTTGCAGGTGAATTCAATGCGTTTCTTGGGTAGTTGAGGGAGGATTTTGAAATTCTCTTCCCCCTTCTCTTTCATTCTTCCTATATATATTGTAAGGAGGGCATTTTTCTAAGAGTTGGTCATTTTTTCTCTCCTACCCCCCTCCCTCTTTCTTCTCTAGGGTTGAATGTGGAGTTTAAGCCTCCTCTCTTTGCTTTGTAATGGTGTTTTCTTGCCTCTTTCCCACTAATGATGTACTATGTGAACTCATGGAGCAATAAAATCTATTTTGTGATGCATTTTGTCCATCCTTTGCTTATTTTATTATCTCTTCTTGCCTCTCATCATTGCAGGTATATTGTGCATATCTTTGATGTCTATTTAGGTTTTGGGAGTTGTGTTTAATGGGTTTGAAGTGGTGTTTTGTGTGAACTTTATCTTTGGTCTGTGATGCATCTTGTCCATCCTCTCCATTGCTCACCTCTCTCCATTTTAGGTAGTTGGATTTGTGATCAGCAACTTCCTTTTCTGGTGTATCACCGCTTTAGTGTAGGTTTTGTTTTCATGCATTTCTCTCTCTCCTAGTCCCTTGGAAAGTTAGATTAGGATTAGATAGTTTTCCTGCATTAGAGTAGCTTGTGGCAGGTAGTTTAGGAGTAGGAACCAGCCTTCTCTGGAGGGCCATCTCAAGCCCGCAAGTCCCACAGCTTGAGAGATGGTCCAATGTTATGTAGATTACACTAAATGCCCCACTCACATCTAAGGCCATTTGGGGGTGTTGTAATTTTGCATCAATAGTTTTGGCACACTTGGTAGGATAACTAGAGTTATATTCTCTCATCTTTCCAAGGTGTCTCATTATTAAACAATAAATCTTTATTTAGCCACCATGCAACCCCATCAACAGTTTTGGCATGCTCGATGGGATAGGTTTGAAGCACCTTACCACTTCATTTCATCAGGTTGATGTGCTCTTGGTGAAGACTTCAGCCTTCGAGAGGCATTTTCAAGCACATTTGACAACTCCATCTAGTGAACAACCCATTCTCTAAATTGCATACTTTCCTTCCATCCATTTCCACCCATTCTTCTTTCCACATCTTCTCATCTTCTTCCATTCATGAAGTTGTGCAATCATGGATTTTATTCCCATCTTGGAATTCACATTTATAGCAATAAACGCAGTGCAATCATCCCGTAATGAGTTTCACAATTCCTCCATATCAGCAGCATTATGATCAAATCCATAACCATTATGATTACTCATATGAGCAGTGTCAAATCTAGTTTGGCTATGAAACATATCAAGAACAAGGGTACGCATACAATGGTAACAGTTATGTGGAGAATGTTGATCTCTTTGGAGAAGATTCAAAGAATGGAGGCTAACATGGTTCAATCCAAGGCTACAACACAAATGAAAGCTTTCAAAATTGGTTGCAGGTACCTTGTCCATGGGAAGGCCCTTTTCCAAGACATTGTAGCCCACAGGAGAAGCTTGAATTCATGGTTGAAATGCTACCTCAACTTGCACAATGGACTAAGGAGATTGAGGATTACAAACTTGGTGCGAAACCTTGTCAATGGGTAAGTCCTACACCATCATCTAGTCATTTTCTCTCCATTCCCCAAGTAGCACCATCTCAACCTAAGCTTCAAGTTTCCAAGCTTCCCATCTATTGCTTCCATTGTTGAATTCCCTTCTCCATATTCTAGTCTCCCATCCCATCTTAATTTCTCTACCCTTTTCCCTTCCAAATCTAAGTCCCTCCATAAGATCCAAAATAAATACCTTCCCCTCCACCAAAAATAAAGAAAAAACTAGTGGAGACCCCACCCACCACTCCTCCCACTTTCCCGAGTCCATGTCGGGAAGAAACTCAAAAATCTAGTCAAGGAGAGCAGCAAGAAGAAGAGCCAAGAAAAGAAGAAATGATTAGAAGCTTGGTAAGCTTGGCTCTTAGATTTGGGATTGATAAAATCCCCTTGATGGTTAAACCCCCAGAGGAGGCTTAGGTCAAGCCACAAATGGTGGAAGCTTTAGCTACAACACAAGAAAGGGAAGAAGACAGCTACTCTAAATCCAAAAGAGGAGGATTACATTTCACCCATGGAGGAGAACCATACAGTTCAGGAGGTCTCAAGTACAAAGCAAGGCCATAGAAGAACCTTCAATTATTCCTCCCACTTCATCCCCTTCAAGCTCTAATGTCAAAGAAGAGTTTGAGATTTCAAACTCCATGTTCAAAGATGAGGGGAACCATGGTGAGAAAATTGTAGATCCAGAGGACACCATGAGGAGGTCGAGCACATGTAGTAGGGGAAACGAGGAGGTAGACTATCTATTTGACTTGGAGGATTGCTTTGATGGAGAGGAGCCCATGGAGATGAAATCATTTTCTCCTCCATCATCTTCCTTCCAAGCACATGAGTCTACTGCCATGGAGGAGAGCATTCAAGGACAACAACCTACATTTCACAACAGCCCTATGGAACCAAGGTTGGAAGATTTGAATCTTCCATGTTATCCACAGGAGGAGGAAGGGAACAAAGATGACACACATTGCATACCAGTCATCAAGGTAGAGGATCAACTTCTTGCAGAAGCACTACAAAGAAAAAATCAGCATGCAAGTAGCCTCTTTTTCAAGGTCCGCAGAAGACTCCATTTTTGGAGTTGAATTTCAAAATAATGGGCGCATCCATCGGATCAAACCATGCCCAATCAGGTACTTGGCTTCATTGGAGCCAAGGAGAAGCCAAAACCAGTCATGCCCACCATAGGGCATGAGGATGATATAAAAGCACTAAGGGTCACCATCAACACCTCCAGAGTCCAATGCCAATCAACTTGAGGAGGTATTTTTGATTGATGTTGATACTTTGGTTATTTGGGTGGAGGATCGGCCTCTTGTTGGTTTTTCACTCATAATAATAGCCATGTTTAGCACCAAATCATATACATGGCTGCCTATTTTGAGAAAGGGAAGCTACTTCTCCCTACCAATTGTACAAGATTTGTTTGAGTTCCCTTTACTTTCGGTTAGCGTAGAGTAGGTAGGTTTGTTTTTAGCAAAAGAAGTGCTTTTACACACTCTACATGTTCCACTTGGGGCATGTATGATCTTTCCATTTTGCACATTGTCTTGTTGTAGTGTAGGTTTCAATTTCCCTAAGTGCTTTGGCATAGGTTTTGTTTCTCCAAGGTTGTATCATTTACATTCAAGTGCATTCTCAATTGAATGTGTGCTACATATCCATTTCGAGAAGCGGTGAATGCTCTAGGTCAAGATAATTTTATACTCTCAAAAATATCACCTTCAAGATTTTCTTATGAAAGTTGAGAGTGCGGATAAAGGGCAAGCTCAAGATCATCACCAAGTGCAAACAATAGACTTGAGATTTCAAGAATAGGATCAATACCAAGCTATTGTTCATGACTTTGTGCCCAATGGATACTTTAAGGCAAATGGTCTCTTCACCTAAAGCCAGTAGGTGATCCCACGAGTTGCAAATTGTTATCTAATTTTTCCCCTCGAGACAAAATTTGATCAAACATGACCTTGCACAGAGAAAATTAAAGGGTTGGTTTGATCATGTGAGCTCACATTCATCCCAAAAATCAAGTTGTAGGTGGGCTCGACAATGGAGAAGCGGTCAAGCAAATGAATGAATGGTCTATAGAAATGTTGAAGAAGACCAAATCTCAAGTGAAAAAAATGGAGAAAGCTAACTCGGTAAGTCAAAATCAATCCTAGAATGATTCAACTTGAAGCAAAGCAACAGACTCATGGAAGGCACCATGTGTTAGCTTGATGCATTTCCAAAAAAGAAAGGGAAAAAGAAAATAGAGTCCGTAGAAGGTGTCATGTGTCATCTCGGTGAACTTTCAAAAGGTGAAACAAAATCATAGACCTTAGGGATGTGCTTGACCCCCACATGGATCTCAACACATAGCAAGCTCACAGATGATGCCAAGTTCCAACCTTCATAACATCAATAGTGAACGGAGGGGGTAAATTCTTGAAGCCAATAGGGTTTCCACGTGGAGCTAAGTACAAAGGTCCCACCCAAAAGGGGTTTTGAAGTATATATAATGGGGCCCTTTACTCACCCAAAGGAATGAAGCAGGAAGTGTTCACTCGAGGCTTGAAAATTCTAAGTATAAAAATGCTAGCAAATCCTCCATGTGTCTCTTCAACACACTTTTGGTATGGTGCTCAAAAGTGGGGTCCCCAAATGAGTGCAGCCCTCCACGTGGTCAGAGCTTGAGAAAGTTGCACTAGCCATTGAAAATTCTAAGCAAAGCAAGCCTCCACTTGGAAGCCTCCATGTGCCTCATTCAATGGAACTTCAAAGGTCCAAAAAGGCATTCCCTAAACAAGCATGGGCCCTCCACGTGGTTAGAGCCTAGAAAAGTAACATAGTTGTTGAAAATTCTAAGTAAACAATAGGTACTTCCACTTGCCAAAAAATTCAAAGGTAAAATACAAAGGCATTCCCAAGCAAGTGTAGGCCCTCCATGTGGCTAGGGTCTAACATATTTTCTCCTAAACAAAAGGGATGCCAAAGAAAACATCGCACGCGCTCGCATGACGGTGCAAGTGTCGACACGTATCTCGCATTCACGGGACCCTAAAAGGTAGCTAAAATCTTAAGAATGTGGGGATTCCATGTGGATCTTACATGGATAGACTCCAAACCCAAAGTAGTTTGGAAAAGATTGGCGAAGGTCAATTCAATGAAAGATGAATCATGAAGCCCACCAAGAATTTTAAATATAGTCCGCCATTTTTAGGTTGTCAAGCTTCTCACCTACCACCATAATGAAGTATGGGCTTCCTTTCTTTCCCAACAAGGAACAACACATGGAGGCATAGGTTTTGTAGTAGAACCCATCATTGTTGCATAGGTGAATTCAATGCGTTTCTTGGGTGGTTGAGGGAGGATTTTGAAATTCTCTTCCCCCTTCTCTTTCATTCTTCCTATATATTGTAAGGAGGGGCATTTTTCTAAGAGTTGGTAATTTTTTCTCTCCTTCCCCCTCCCTCTTTCTTCTCTAGGGTCAAATGTGGAGTTTAAGCCTCCTCTCTTTTCTTTGTAATGGTGTTTTCTTGCCTCTTGCCCACTAATGATGTATTGTGTGAACTCATGGAGCAATAAAATATGTTTCATGATGCATTTGTCCATCCTTTTCTTATTTTATTGTCTCTTCTTTCCTCTCATCATTACGGGGTATACTTGTGCATATCACCATGTCTATTGTAGGTTTTGGGATTTTGTGTTTAATGGGTTTGAAGTGGTGTTCTGTGTGAACTTTATCTTTGGCCCGTGATGATGCATCTTGTCCATCCTCTCCATTGCTCACCTCTCTCCATTTCAGAAATTGGATTTTGATCAACAAATTCCTTTTCTGGTGTATCACTACTTTAGTGTAGGCTCTATTTTCATGCATTTCTCTCTCTCCTGGTCCCTTAGAAAGTTAGATTAGGATTAGATAGTTTTCTTGCATTAGAGTAGATTGTGGCAGGTAGTTTAGGATCGAAACCAACCTTCTCTAGAGGACCATCTCAAGCCCACAATTCCCACAACTTGAGAGATGGTCCAATGTTATGCAGATTACACCAAATTCCACACTCACATCTAAGGCCATTTGGGGGTGATGTAATTTCGCATCAAAAATTACCAAGTCAAACTAAGAAATCCACTCTCAAGGTTCATTCCAATTCATCTCCTCCTACTAAGTCATCTACAATATTACTAAGTTAATCTAAGAAACCTCCTATAAATCTCAAAGTGTAACTTGGCATCCACTCAAGTCTTCCACAATGTTATCAAATAAGCTATCACCATTCTAGGATCCTAAACCATCACCACTTTAGCATCCACCAAATTTTTCAATGAAATTACTCCTTAAATTTATCCTCTTAGTGTCGTTAGATAGATCTCCATCCCTTACAAACTTGGGGGCATCACACTATTTATCCCCCTCTAACAATGTTGATTCTAGAAATGACTACGTCCCGAGAAGAGGATGAGCACATGCGGAAGGAAGAAGGCACGTGACAAAGAGCGCGTAGGGAGAACTAAGTGCTTGAACAATTCAATTTAAGTGAAGGGCTTAAGTAATCACGAAACATGCGGAGGTTGGCACATGGAATCATGAGGAGATTCTATAGTTAGCCACATTTTGGAATATGGGGACACATTGAAAATGCGTGAAGATGCGAGTAGGCATGATAAGTGGATAAAGTTAGAACTTGGAGTCTTGCAACTCAAGGAAATAATATTCCAGAAATTAATATTCCAGGATATAATTGTTATGGTTAGTGGAGGCTAATTAAGTTTTTGAGTGGCATAGGCACTCGAGTATAAAGGGGCATGATTCCATTTGGCATTCGGCCTGCTCATGAGTAAAGTTGAGGTGGTGAAGAAGAGATCCGATTCTATTTAAGGATGCATTTGGATAAAAATGGGGAGGTGGAGATGTGTGTAAGTGGAGGTGTGTGAGTATAGGCATATGCGAAGGTATGTATGGGGATGTGAAGGGCTATGAGGAAATGAGAGATGATGTAGGAGGAAAATGGTATGTAATGTAAGGCACAAGGTATTTTGGGTAAATAGCAGAGAACATGGGTAGAACCCTTAAAATAGAATCATTTTGTAGGGATAGGATGTTATCATGATATATTCAATCTGCAGTGATGACCCCGTTGATGTAATCAGCTATTGAAAATAATTGTGAATTAATGAATATTATGGATTGTTATGAATATATGTGTCCAAACCCTAATGCTCTTCATATTTCTCATGATTTAGATCTAATTTCTTTGTGATGTTGTAGTGTTTAATTTTACATTATGGTGCATCTATGTTTAAGATATAGTTTCTTTACTTCTATACTAGAATGAATATATGTATGTATATTTCTGAAACATTCCTCCATTAATGGTGAAGCATTATTACAAGTATAACATAAAGGAGACTCTCGGCTCTTACGCGTGCCTCAAATGAGTGCCCAAATAAGGTTGGGTGATGCGCCACGTGTTTGGGGTTTAAAGGGAGTAGGGAAAGGTGAATGCATATTGATTCCATTATCGAGACCTATTTTGAAGTTGTTGTAAGAATGGTCTATGATGAAATAATTCTTGACCTTGGACAACATTGAGACTTGTCTTAAAAGCATGAAGGATGAGTTTACATAGAGATTCGATCGGATCTAAGTTTGATGCACGTAAATGGGTAGAAGAACATCTGTATCATGAGCTCTATGAGACATTTTTTTTTTTCCAGAGAGATGTATAAATGGTTTTCGGCATATGCATCAAGGAAGAGTTTGTATTATCAACCTCATGTTTAGACTCAAGAAGACTATCAATGGTTGTATGATTCTTATCTAACCTAGAATCATGTTATTGATCATTGGTGGAGTGGTGTGTTGACTAGTTATACATTGGAATATGTGGTTTCTACGTATTGTTACCTAGAGATTGCTGAGTTTAAATTATTGTGGGAGCTAAGAGGATCATTCTTGCATGTTATACCATTAGCCATCAATATCCTAATCATCACTCTAAGTTTGGAAGCATTTCCTATGGCTAGTTAAAATCCCACTAGGTGTAGTGTGCGGAAGTTGGTGTGGTAAGAGATGAAAAAACCTATGGTGGAAATGGGGAGAGAGGAGAGGAAGCTCAAGTATAATGAAGCGTGAGAAATGGAGTTGGCGAGAAAACATAAAGTTGCAGAAGTGATGGATTTATGGAGGCAAATGTTACGGGAAGGATTTGAGATTCATGCGAGATAGTGTGGAACCTAAAAATATGTGCTACCCCATCTTGGAAAGCACGGAGAGAACCCCCTCACCTCCTAGAGATAGCTCATCTCATGAAGGAGAAGATTTTAGGCACACATTGAACCCACATGGAGACCAAAACCTTGCACTTAGTTTTCTAGTTCCTAAGATAAGTTTTTAATCCAGGTTGGTGTTGGAATGGTAGTCCTGAGACACCTAATAGATATAATTTTTCATTTAGTTCATCTATGGCCACACTGTACATTTCTTGTATTTGAAGGCATCTTTTCTAACACATCATTTGGGCAAGGTGTGGGTACACAAAGTTTGGGTATTGCGTGCAGAAGTGGTTCAACGTCATAAAGCGTTAGATCTCAATTTAGCGCAATGGTGGGAACACATAGTAGCACCACTTCGGGCCCTATACCTACTATAGGAGGAGGATGTGAAGGATCCGGAGGAATGGAAGCTAGTGGATCTAGTGGTGGTGAAAACATAGGAGGCAATAAATGTTCTAGATCCGGTGGATAAGGACCTCAATCCCAATAGCAGGTATTTTATGAAATGTATCTTCATTTTCCATATTATAAAGGTGTTGAGGATGTTGCAGAGCATGTACAAAAATGTGAATTAGTATGGCGAACTAAGGGGATCACTACCCCAGAGTGGAAGGAAATTCAATTTGTAACTATGTTACAGGGCACATGCATAACTAGTGCCGAAAGTATGACCCATATCGAGACATTGGTGGATTATAACACGTTGTGTGATGCCTTCTTGGTAGAATTTCATATTCCTGATTTTGAGAAAAATCGTCAACGCACTCAAGGAGATTCAATAGGGTATGAAAGAGATTAAGTGGGAGTATGATGCACACTTTAAGACTCTCTTATCAAATCTATCTTATGATATCCAACCATCTCAACATACTAAGTGGTTCATTAGAGCCCCGATAACACCCTTCAAATGAGTGCTTTCACATAAGACTTTCATGGATCTGCGTGAAGCCTTGGAGGATACTTTACGCACCGAGGCCATTAAGCATCAATATTGGGGTAAGTCCCTTTTTTAGAGGCACAAAATTGCTTCCATGGCAAAGTAACTTGAGAAATTTTCTGTGAATTCAGCTCATGAGACACGCAGTGGACTTTGGTGCATAGATTGTGAGATAGAAGGACACGCAGGATAGTTTCCCTCAAAAATTGGTTTGTGCACTACGTCCGTAGATTGTGAAATCTATTACGGGATCATGATCCAAGTAAGTGACCTTTGTTACAACATGTGATGCGTAAGAATGTGTCTTCTTATTATAATATTTACACATCCACTATCCACGATATGAAGGACTACCAATTGATAGACCAAATTCATGATGTCATTGATATCTTGTGTGTGCCAAACCACCTTTTAGGGAGCAGTCCTAAGAATGAAGGTTGTTAGTATGAAGGACATGTAGATGACAGATGAAGAGGAAGAGGTTTTCATAGAGGATTTAGAGGTCATGGTGGTCAAGGAGGTAGGAGTGAATTTCCTCATGGAACTTGTTACAATTGTGGATCTACTAAACACTATAAGCACAAATGTCCAGATTTTCTATAGTGCTCATGGTGCAGGAATAAACATAAGTATGAAGAGTGCCCTAAGTTATATGAGCACATGATCTAGAACCAAAGGAAGGACAAGGGCATGGGAATGGTTAGTTTGAAGTGAAATGATCCACTATGGATGCCTAGGGTAGCACATAACCTTGAGTTAGAACTTGTCTTAGTAACTACGTGAGCTAAGGCTACATGCGCTAGAGAAAAACCAAAGCATAGGCCACTCATTACAAGAGAAGAAGTATTGCATGTGAAATCCTGAGCCAAGCCATCACAAGGAGATTTACCAAGAAATCATGGAATTAATTAGGAGTTTGTAAGGAGAGATTCAATGTTTGAAGGATAAATTGTGGAAGTTGGAACATAAGAGGAGCATTGAGGTCCCTTAGAAGGATATGGACGAGGTTATACAAGTGTGTCGATGTTGCGCTAGGAAATGGTGAGAGAAAAAGTTCCACGCTACTGAGGTGAGCATGAGAGACAATTCTTACATGCTAATTTGCCTCATCACAATATCGATTATGAAAAGGAAATTACATTAATGTGGTTTTTGATGGATGGCTCCCGAGAAACATATTAATTAAAATGGACGCAAAGGTCAATGTCCATACTTTAGATGCATATAATCGATGGGAGGCCCCATTGCAGCCATCTTCAAATGTGTTGTATATGGATAATAGAACAAAGGCTATGCCCATCGGAGTGTTGAAGGATGCATCCATAACCATTCAAGGGGAAAATTTTACTGGAGATTTTGAGGTTCTAGAACTTGTTGAGGAAGAAAATTTCCCAGCATTACTTGGGCGCCCCTAGTGTTACATGAATAATGTTGACTTGCGCTTCAACAAGGGGTACATCAATTTTGTTAAATATAAGGAGCACGTAATTATTCCACTAATAGATGGGAGTTCTACACCTTATGTGGAGCCTTTAGGAGAGGAGGATTTGGACATAATATATGTGCTCACCATTAGAACTTGAGGTTATTCATCCATCGAGAGAAGGATTCATTCAATGGGAGGATGCTCAGTCCATGAGTGATACAACTAGTATTGCATGTGATAATTAGGCGCATGGGACCTATGAGTTGGTTGGAAGATAATTAAAGGGCATTGTAACTCGAGTTGTCAGAGTGTGCTTAGTTAGGCACCTAGGGAGGATAGTTACCATGTTATACTAAGGAAGGTAGCCACGATGTCTTTCTTCACGTGATGGAATTCCAATGGACATTTCAAGTAGAGAGAGAAGGAATATGCTTACCTATACCTTACGTGAACAACAACACGTTGGTGGGTGACCCATCGAGACAATATTCTAGAATGACGCAAAGTGAGAATCACACTCTTTGTTAGGTTTCTATAAAGAAATGCACCATCTAAAATAAGTGAATATGATGGGAAGAAATCTTCCTAATTCCACATCCATGAATGTGAGAGAGTCTAGATGATAGGTGTGGAAGCCTTGCCCCCTTCATTATGGGTGCATAAGTTCTACTCCACCTTGCATGGTTGTGCGCACACATGGTATATCCATTTGGAGTTACGATGTTAGGCAGAAATTAGCAAGAGTTGATGGAGGATATTATCTAGACTTTTGAGTATCAATCTCCTAAACCATCGGTAAATTGGGCACTACAGGTAGTCCAAGTACCTTACCTTGGGAGATAGTGTCATGGTCAAGGATCGAATCCTTGGATTTGTTAGGGGAACCTAAGTTAGGGGCACGCTTTGTGGAAGAAGAGGGAAGAGTCCAAATTGAGCATGCTTTCCTAGAGAAAGAAAGGGGTAAGTTGGTGTACCTGATAGATGATGAGGAAGTTGAAAATTTAGATGTTGATCATATGGAAGGTACGTGTGAAGTCTTGGATAAAGTAGATGAGAAAGTACATGCCTACCATGATCCATTAAAAACAAAGAAGGTTAACATTAGTACAAGTAAGAAGAGCTGAAAGAACATTTTATTGGGATAATTGGATAGACAAGGAGGTTTATAAAATAGTTGCATGACTTCCAAGATTTGTTCCCACATAGATACCATGAATTAAAGGGAGTTCATCATTCATTGGGGAGATACAAATTAATTTAAAAGAAGGTACGTGCCCCATTAGGAAGAGGCCCTAGGATGAACCTAAATCTACGCATAAAAGTTAAGGAGGAAATTGATAAGATGATAGAATCTAGAATCATTGAGGCAATTGAGGAATTTGAATGGGTGAGCCCAATGGTGATTAGTATCAAGAAGGATGGGAGGATAAGGATATGTGTAGACTATAGAGATTTGAATGTTTCATGTGTCATAAATCCTTTCCCAACCCTATTTACTTGAAGAGAGCTTGGAAGGTGTAGCAGGTTTTCACATATGAGAGATCTATTCTTTTACAAATGGATTCTCATGTTATCACCGATAATAAACATCCTAATTATTTCAAGGAAGACCAGAAAAAGACTACATTCACTTGGACTTTAACTGTTTCTTGAGATCTGTTATTTATGGGGAAGTTTTATTAGACAACTTAAAAAACATTATGCCCTTTGGGCTTACGAATGCGCTTCTAGTGTATTTTTGCACATTGTGGTGCAGGCCTTTCAAGACTTCATCCATAAATTCTACAAGTTTACCCGATGATTGAATAGTGTATGGGTTAGTAAGAGATCATTGTGATGATTTAAGATTAATGTTTGAGAGGTGCACGCAGTTAAGTATCTCCCTAAACATTAAGAAATGTGTCTTTGCTACTCTTTTTGGCACATTGCTAGGTCACATTATTTGCAATACAAAGAAGTCTTATTGGTAGATCCTCGACACCAAAAAGTTGTTATCTTTGGATTGGAGGAGCCTACTAGTCAAAGTGCAGTGTGTGGATTCTTAGGGTATACTGGTTTACTATAGAAAATTCATCAAAGGATATGCCTTTTTGAAGAATTTTTGTGCCTAGGAAGAATTGTTGAAACATAAAGGAAGGTTCTATCTTTGGGATGAGACGCGCATGTGGCTTTTGACACATTGAAGGAAAAACTTAATACTACGCCCATTTTGTGATTTCCATATTGGGACGAGCCCTTTCATGGTATGTTGATGCATCAAGGATGGCAATTGGAGCAGATGTTAGGAAAACCTAAAGAAGGGATTGTTGATCACCCTTTGTGTTTTGTAAGTAAAAAGTTAACACCAACTGAGAAGAGTTACACAACAATGGAGCGTGAAGCATTGTCTATGATTTATGTGCTGCACAAGTTTAGGAAATACTTATTGGCTACTTTGTTTATCTTTTACATGGATCACATGGCGCTCAAGTACTTAGTAAACAATCATGTCTTGCAAGGGCACATGTGCCGGTGGATCTTGTTGTTTCGGAGTTCAATTTTTCTAAATGGATCATCGTGAAACCAGAAAAAAACAATTTGGGGCCCGACCATATATCATGGATTAACTCAGGAGAGGACACGTGCAAAGCATTTAAGTCACAATGCTAGATGTAGATTTGTTCATATTACAGCACACACCCTCTCGATTTAGAGGATTTTTTTTTTGTACTTACGAATGGGTGTGGCACCTGAAGGAATGAAGGCTTTGGAGGAAGAAGTGGTTGTCATACATGTGACACCCTATATGTTGGTTAGCAAAGACCTATAAAAACTAGGTCGAGATGAGGTTTTTGCAAGTGTGTTCTAGAACATGAACGTATGGAAATCATGGAAGAATCTCATGGTGGCATTGCATGAGTTCACTATGCACAGAAATGCAACCACACACATGAAGATCCTATTGGCGAACTTTGGTGGGAGATGGTTTATAAGGATTGTATAGAGTATTACAAGGCCTGTGACCATTTCCAATACCTTGGAAAGCTAGGGAAGAGAGATGAAATTCCATTAAGACCTATTGCTAGTGTAGAGCCATTTGAAAAATGGGAAATTGACTTTATAGGCCCTATTTCCCTAGCCATGTGTAGGACAGGTTCGTGTTATATTATCACTTGTACAAACTATCTTACAAGATGGGAAGAAGTGGCACCTACGAAGGATTGCATGATGACTACAATAGCTAGGTTCTTATGGGAGAATATAATCAACATGTATGGATGCCCGTTGATTTTAACAAGTGATAGGGGTACTCATTTCTTGAATGAAATTGTTAGAATCTTATTGGCAGATTTTATGGTGGCCCATCACAAAACTACGCCCTATCACCCTTAGGCTAATGGAACTACTTGAGGCATTTAACAAAATACTAAGCCACACATTGACCAAGATTTATGATGTCGGAAGAAGAGACTAGGATGATAAAGTATATACAATATTATGGGCATATCAAATGACTTATAAATGATTGAAAAAGGCCACACCTTTTTAGTTAGTGTTTGACATGGAAGTTATTCTTCCCATTGAATTTATGTTACTATCCTTGTGTATTACATGCACATGAGGATTGGTTGATGAGAAATCACTTGAAGAGCGCATAGACACACTAATTCGAGTTGGATGTGTGGCATGCTCTGTACCCGATAGATCCAACAGAAAGAGAAAGCAAGATAGAAAGCATGACATGATCGGCATAGTAAAAAAATAAATTTGAGGTTGGTTAGATGGTTCTTTCTACATTCAAAGTTTATGTGCCATCTTTGAAGAAATTCAAAGTGCATTGGTTGGGACTATATATCATATCACATATACTTGATTTAGGCACTTTTAGTTACAAGCGCTAGATGGAACACAATTTCCTAATTACTTTAATGGGAGTAGGTTGAAGCCCTACTATAAATAAGTATTCTATGTGTTTTAAAATAAGGAATTGTTGCCATGTAGCTTAGGTTTCCATTCATGCATTTTATTTTATATGTGTTTCCCTTCATTATTGCTATGCTTTCTCTTTTAGGTTTGGTGTGTTGTGTAATAAGCATGTTTGCACACACAGTAGCCAATTAATATCTAAAGAGATTTTTATGTGAAAGGACCATGCATAATTTTAGTATGGGGTAGGAGAGTGTGAAGAATGCGAAGTGGCACATGGTTGGAGCAATGATTGATTGGTGGCCTAGGAGAGAAAAACATAAGCATGGGATATCTAAGAGCGGGAAATAAGAAATAACATTAAAAACAACACATCATTATTGATTCATCCGGGGATATCTATAGGAGATTCTAGAAACACTCATCCCACATATCTCTCCTAATCCCCAAGGGTCTCAATAATGGTTAGAGATGAAATTAGGTGTTAAGAAATCTTGATAAAACTCATAAATAGTTGTATTACATGTATATTATTTATTTCCAATGTAATAATGTTCACAATAAATATTATGAGGTAGGTAATAAGGGTAACAAGAACTTAATGTAAGATGCTTAATAGGAGGATGTGAATGTGCGATGAGGTGAAATTGAACTTAATGTGCAAGGAGTATGTGGTCGATGAATTTTTATGCGGTCTGAAGTTTTACGAGCCAAAAGTTTGAGGAGGTTACCCATAAGTGGTGCATGGAGGAAAAGCACTATACAAAATGTGTGGGATAAAAGCATTGGAAAAAGTTGAAATTAATGCGAAGTACAATGGTAGGTGGTATGGAGATTAATGCGGGAAAAAGCATAAAATTATAAATAGGAATTCAAACATATGTTATTTTTCACATTACATTTAGTTTTTGAAGAGATCTTGCGAGCTATGGCATCCTTGTGAGAAATCTATGAAATTTGTGGGAAGTGAATAATTTAACAACTTTGTGAACCAGATTGGAGCAAAGTACACGGGTGTGCATGGGAGAAGTTGTTTGAAGGATTCTTGCAAGGTTTTACGTTGTCTTGTGGAAGGAGGGGTTTCCATGTTAGGGTTTGCAAAACTAGGGCACAAGTTCGAAGAAGTTGCGTAGAGGGATTAGAATCGAAGGATTGAGTAGTAAGAGAGCAGAACCCGAAAAGGGAAGATGACACAAAGGAAATTATCAAATATTTCACTAAAGAAGAAGGAAAAAGGAAAAGAAAGTTAGTCACATCGATAAGTTTTACTAAAGAGTGGTATGCGAGATGCAAAGACTTAGATGGTGTTTTAATGGGGATGGAATGGGTCTCTCACGTGTGAAAGATGGTTATAAGTGATTATAACCATAGGAAAGATACCACTAAGAAGGATATGGCATTGGATCTCATTCACCCTATAGGAGAGAGAACATAGGATGACAAACCCGTGTATGATGACTCCGTGAAGGTAAAATTGGAGAAGGCTGGGCTATTGTGAACTTTTGAGTTACCATTTTTCAGAAAACTTGAGATATTATACCAATGGATCATGTCATACATACACAAAGATCACTTATACTTCATAGGAGGAGAATGCACATAACCCCATAGTTGATCTCTAGATACACTGGACTTATCTACATAGGAGATTCATTGGATGATGACTTGGGCGATAAAGGAGGGTGTTGTGGAGACAACTAAGGAATATGATCTTGGTATATTAGTAGATCAAACAAAAAAATTATTAAATATTCATGCAGAGCATGTTACAAATATATAGAAAAACAATAGGCAAACTACTTCCTAAAAAATAGGAAGTAGGAATAATAAATAACCCGGTATAGATACATGGGTATAACAATATAGAGACCCCAAAAAAATCTAACCAATTTAACAATAACCAAATGGAGCACTAATAATATTATTCCTAACATTCCCCCTTAGTGTGAACATGGGAAGAAAACACATCTCAAGAATGGAAATAGAATCGTATGCCTCTGCATACTTTTAGGTCTGCATACTGCTGGCTTGGATCTTGTTATCTAGATCTTGCTGCACATGACCAATCCACTTCACCATAGTGAATCCCATACCGAATGATCACACTTCCACCAATTCACCTACATACGTGAACTCAACAGTTCCCACTTTCACTTCCAGTGAATGCTAGATTTCACCGACCAATCGATGTTAGAAGTATGACAATCGAAGAATCTCTTAGTTAGAGGATCACTCCAATTCAATTGCCCTCCTATACAACTATTCTCAAATTCTAAAATGCACATCCTCTCGCATTTCAATCATAGCAAGGAATGAAACCACACACCACTCAAAGAAAACAACTGAAATCTGGAAAAAAATTCACATCACATTCTATAAGAATCACAATGTTCTTAATTGTAGCCATTGTTGTCGATCGCTGCCACTCAATCTCAAACAACATAGGAAACTGCCACTGCCACTGGAAGCTGCCCTTGACTTTAGCTGTTTTAGGTACATAATGGAAATGGAACATTGGTGTAATGTTCCCCCACAATGTGAAATTTTCATTTATTCACACAACTAGGAACACTAAAAAGAAAATCAAATAAAACTAAAATAATATAAAAAGGTGTTACCAGATTGTAGGTGACCTGTGGTTGGTGATTGATGAAAGACATTGATCATCCTTCATCCTTCATTGCCTCCGACCTCCATTCAAATGCTACTAACTCATCGAGTTTATATTTTGAGATCAATGGTTTCTAGGACATCGGGTAACACCGAAAATGCGTCCGTAAGGAAAATGTTTTTTATTTTTACAATATTTTGACTCTTGACGATAAAATAATTTATTGATCTTAACAACATTAATCCAATACTTCTATATGAAAATGAGTGACACCAATTACTCTTATTACTCCAACACTCTCCTAAATTATACATTAATTAAAAATTGACCATACTCAATGACAATACACGTTTACAAACATTGAATGAAAAATAAAAACAAGATTATCCCCAATCCTTAGATCTATGGACTTCTTAAATTATTCTAAATAAATCAAGGCCAATCCACTTATACTAAATAAAATGTATCTTCCATAGAATTTGAAGTCAACTCTAACCTTTTCAATGTGTATATATATTTTCCATTTACTAGCACTACTGAGTCAAGTTGGTCATGTATAGATATGTAGTATTTAATTCCTCCATTAAATAGCCTCCACTTTGTGTTGTGAGTGATGTATGAACTGTACACTCTGCAAATTGTGGAATAGGTTGCATGCTTAATGGATCTCACCACCAAGATTCAAATGTTTTGTATTGTGTGCAAGAATATAGAATTACTTGGTTGCGCTCAATATTGTAATGACGTGGAGAATGCAAAAATGTGGTCACCGTAAGGAGATTTGGGCCAGATTAATACTGAGAGAGTTCATATTTTCTACATTTCATCTTTACGAACTCCAGGCAGACGTTCACCCAGTACAGTGGATCAGATGTATAATGAATATTGTAATGTGAAACGTTGAGTACATAAGACTGGCAATCAACTCATGGATATTTTCCAAATAATAATGACCAATCTACACCGAATGCAGAACAAAATGGATCGAAATGAAACATTGGGACTGGTAGTTCTGACAAGCAAGGATCAGATTATAGAGATTATATTGACAGAATAGATGTCATATGAACCAAACAAGTTCCTAGATCAAACTCGTATCCCTTTGAATCTTCCACCAACATGATGCAAAGTACTAATCTTAACTAATGCAAAACTATCTACAGAACTCATTTCTCAGATAAAAATAATCATCACTCCAGTAGTAGAAGGTTTCCCCTTCACAAACTAACAAGACATGGAAGATTAAGTCGCTCTGATACCAAATCTTGGTATATCAGTAGATCAAACACCAAAAATTTATCTAATATTCATGCGGAGCAGGTTACAAATATATAGGAAAAAAAGTAGGCAAATTATCTCATAAAAAATATGAAGTAGGAATAACAAATAATCTGGTATAGATACATAGGTATAACAATATACACAACCCCAAATAACAATCTAACCAATTTAACAATAAAAAAATGGAGCACCGATAATATTATTCCTAACATATGAATATAAGAAGGGTGGGTGCTATTTCTATATTGCCAAGATCATCGACCCACATGAAGATGGCCACATGCTTTCTCACTAAGTTAAATGGGAAGGAATGATAGACGCAAGTGAACAAGAGATGGTTGAATGTTTGCAGAAAATTTTTAGAAGGGACAATCTACAACATCTCGGCCTTCATTACGAGGATATCATTGATGTCGTGGTGACGAAGATAAGATTATGTATGGTAATATTATCCTTACCATTTTGTTTTATGAGATTAGAGTGCCTGATGGGCCAAATAACAACATTTGGGAGTACCCTAATGAGAACCCCTCCCCAACTAAGAGGTTCAAAGCATATACTTGTGAGACAAGAAAATTTGCATACAAGACACGCTTGGATAAATGTTACAAACAAATGCACGATGCATTTGGGGCAAAGTGGAGGATTTCGAATAACTACCAACCTTGGTGAAGGATGAGGTTAATTTTTTAGTGTACCAAAACTTATGAATTAACAGTTCATGTTAACCGATGACACCAAAAGCCTGTGGTGTAAACTACCTTTTGCCTTCACAACAAAAAGTATTTTCAAAGTGCATTTAACGAGTTCAAATAAGCCAAGACAATTAGATTTGATCTAAGTGAAGTAGATTAGGATCACCGTGTTGGTGCTTAATTTGATCTCGCCCCATTTTCTTTAAAAATTCTTCAATCATGGGTTCTGTCATATTTTTTATTTCCTAAATGGATGTGTGAAAGGTTTTCTTCATTTATATGTTGTTGAAGATCCTTCTCCATGGTCGTGGATCACATTTGGGCCTTGTATCATTTCCAAATTCTTTTTCCTTAAAGAAAGATTCAATTATGGGCACAAATGGTGAAGTTCCCCCGTATCTTACTTTCAACGGTGTGTTTTTCCCCTTCAAATTTATCTCTAACATCTATGGAAACATAGTCCTTTCTATTGGATGTGGGTCAGTGGGTCTTTTTGGTGATTTTGGGCCCACTTTAACTCAAAGCTTCTCCACATGGAGGGTCGACACTCATTTGAGGATCCACCTTTGGGTCCTACCTTAGCAGTTGCGCCAAGGAGACACGTGGAGGTTTCTACTAGCTCCTCTCTATACTTAAACTTTTCAAAACTTTCTAAGGCCTGGGACACATGGAGGGCTCATTTCTAAGGCCTACCCCTATACTTTACTTTTGAAGAAGCGCTAAAAGGACATGTGGAGGTTTTTGTTGGGTCTTCCCATACTTATACTTTTCAACTATTGGTGAAAATTTCTCAAACCCTAGGCATGTGGTGCCTTCCATTGGTCCTTAAACTCTTTCAACAACTTTGTCGACCGAGACATGTGGTGAGCCCGCACTTGTTTAGGGTCTCCGCTTTTGGGCACCATATCAAAAGTGTGCCAAAGAGACATGTGGAGGCTTCCACTGCTCCTTTTTATACTGAGACTTTTCAAAGGCCAAAAGGCAATTTTCTTGGGCCCAAGGCACGTGGAGAGCTTTGCACTCATTTGAGGTCCCACCTCTAAACTTCATCTTTGTAGTTGCGCCAAGGAAACATGTGGAGGTTTCCACCGACTTTCTTTACACTTGGTGACTCGGACTCATAGTAGCACGGCTATGTGGAATAATCCATGTGTGGACACTCATTTCTAAGAGGCACAAATGTAGGCATCCATACAAGGGAACTCATTTCTCAAGGTGTATTCTCGAGGGTGAAAAGGATTGCTTGTCAGATCCAGCTATACAAAGCCACCGAAAATGATTAAAAAGGGGATTTATCGCATGACATAATAAGAATGATTAGAAGGACTATAAAAATTTATGGCATGACATCACAATCATGGTTGAGGATTTGAAACATGACCAATTCATGATTTTCCACCTGGCAGCTTCGGGTGTAAATTTGTTAAACATCACTTTCTAAGACAAATTGGTAACAAGCAAAGGATTCCTCGAATATTCTTCTTTTTAGGGGGAAAATTTGGGATGAGTGAGTGAGTGAATTGTATAAATGCAATGAGGATACTCTTGCAAAAGGTTAGGGGTTGAATTCTTATGAGAAAATTTGAGAAATCCCATCTTCCTGAGAGACCATCTGAGAAACCTGTTAATCTCTTATGTTTTAGATTTGATCATGTCAAGTTGGTTGTGAGTGTACAACCATTGACAAGCTCTGAGACTGTTCAAAGAAACTTTCCCCTGCTGATGAATCTAATCAACTTCAAATTAATCTGTGTTAATCTTGGGAAAATTTGTGTTTGCTTTATTTCTAGTAATGTCTATAAATAGTATTTCTTGTTTCTATTGCAATCTTGTGTTAAAATCCCTCAATCACACAGGATCTCATCCCTATGATAGTTTAGTGGCATTTGTAATTTCATTACGAGAAGAGCCTTCATCTTGTAATGAGATAAATAATTTAAAATCACTTTACTATCATTTTGTTGATAAAGATTTTTTGTAAGCCTTTGAGTGTATCTTAGGCATGAGGAACCATGGGTCTTTAATGTTTAATTGAGTCTTTAGCTCGAGCCTTCATGTTAAATTCTTGGAGATTGTGTGAAACCGTGCAAATATGGGCCTCCATCAAGCACACCTTCTAATCAAGGAATATTTTAGCTATTTTGAAGCATTCTGTCATTTAGTTTTCCAATTGTTGTGAAGGTTCTCAAAGATCTAGAAAAATCAAGTTTATCCTACTTAATCTCCCACCAAAAATTATTCAAAAGCAATGAATCCTACCTAACTACCCTTGTTTTCCTTATATGTCCACAAATGAATAAATTATACTACCAAAATATGTAGAAACAATTAGGATTCCATAATGTCTTTAGTAACCTTAACCTTGTTTAGAAAATATCACCATTCTTTAGAAGTGACAACTCGTGAGAGTTAAATTGTGGTGCATTGATCATATTTTCTCAAGGTTTCCTTTCAAATTTTTGCAAAGAAGGATATCTTCATTCTCCTTCACTAACAGAGGTTACAAAATGGGTCCTCTCACCTTGTTGAAAGGCACTTCACAAAGTAGTGAGGATAGATCAAATCCTTTTATATGGTGTTATCCATTTCTCCAACATCTAAGTGACAAAGAGCCAGCTGAATCACCTCCTCGGCTACAAAATGACATACATGATGATTTATCTGTCTCTAGGCTTCTTGTTAAATCTTTGATGCTACTCAGCTTGCAAGGGAGAATCAATTTTGATACCAACACTTTTTGCACCATTGTCGGGGAATTATTAACATTGTCGTGGATATTTGAACTTTGGGACTTATTTGTGTGACAACAACACTTTTTGACCGCCATTGCAGGGATATGATTTGAGTTTCCGGGATTATTTGAGCTCGGGACCTATTGACAATTTTTGCACTTGTGAAGAAATGGAAACTCAAAACTTTGTTATGATGGATAGCATTGGTGAAGTATACCTAAGCTAGGGAGATTTTTTTTGATTATGTTGTTACTGCTGATTTATTTAAAAGATTACATGAAATCTGCAGCTATGTGTGCTATTACAAAATGTAATAGATCACATAGTCTACAATTTCATGATACCTTCAGCAAAAGAACACATGGGCCCCGAAGGAAAGCTATGTTGTCTTGATGAAGACACCGGATTGCAAAATAGGTGAAATGTTGAGTTTTGGGACAACAAACATAAGTGCAGATTGCAAAAATTAGAGTTCATTATTGGATGTTATAGGTTTTCTAAATTCTTTCCTTCATGATTAAAACATTCAATTATATGACTGAGTTGTTTAGTTCATCATACAATCCATATAGAAAGCTGAAATGTAAAAAGAAATATACAACTCATTTACAAAATTCAATGTTTTATTCATAAGGAAATTTCAAATGTTCCCACACAAGCCGTGGGATGTAACTGGAAAGTAAAGTATAGCTATTGAAATAAGAGGTACACATGCATGAAAGAGAAAGTAAAGGAGTATGAGTGAACCCATCATTTCCTTGGGGGTTTCTTTCTTTGATTGAAACATCTCCATTTCTATCTTTTGTTCCTTCTTCATCTCCATTGTAGAAGCCATTGTACCTAAAAAGAAGAAAAGTTAATTGTCAGTTATGAGCTCAGGGATCAATTCATATTCCTATTCCTATTTCATGCATATGAATCTTTTAATAACAGGAGATGTATTCTACTTGAAGATCAAACTGCATACATGCCTTATTCACTCAGAAAGAAAAAGAGAAAAGAAAAGAAAACCATGGACATAAGAGAGGCCAAAAAGCCTAAGTATTTTCTAACTATTTTCTTAAGTGTGTAGGTACAAGTTGCAGCCAGGAAGAATGTAACTCAAAGTTTTAGAACTTTCTAAAATGGAAGAGGTTACAGTATAGAAGAGAGAATGGAAGATAGGAACACATGTTTTAGTTTACAACTAAAGAAGAAGAATCAAATGTCAAGAAGCTAAAGTTAACTGGAAAGAAAGGATTACAGCTGAAATGGAAGGAAGAAAGAATTATGGAAAAATTTGCCAGGGCTTCACCATGTAAAATCAACATTTCAAATTTTTTAGCAATGCCAAAAATACTACTATCAAGGAAATAAGGTATCTAAGTAAAAGAAATAAGTTACAATATTTCAACAAAGCATCTGAATCAAGGCTTATGCCTAAAAATGGTGTTACAATTAAATAAAGAATTGTTTACAATTTCCAGAAAGCCACTTACAAGGGTCCAACAATACAAATGTAGCTACAGGTTACAAGAATGTTTTCCAAATAGAATCCATTTTGACAAGTAAGAATCAAGTACAATGTATCATTTGAAGCCCTTAAGTAAAGAAAACATGAAGTTGCAGAACTACAAGAAGCTAGCATGCAAACCAGAACTCCTAGCCATGAAAAATAGTGGAAATGAAATATGTAAAGCCCAGATTTAGCTTAGGAGGATGAACCTAAAAATGAGAAATTACAGAAATGGAAAATCAAGATCCACATTTCTTCACTTTAGAATATCAGAAGTCAGTTTAGCATTGAAAATAAGTAGAGCTTACACATCTCTTCCACAAGTTTCAAACTCATCCAGTACAAGGCCCAAACAGGGTAATTTTCACATAACTAGCCAAATAATGCAAACTCAGTAATGAGTATAAATCAAATATTATCAGAAGCAGAGTTCCTGCAGAGTTCACTATATAAATGATAGTTTTCAAAAAGTGCTATTGATGAATTTTGAAAGGCAAAAGAGGCTAATCATATACAATACAACCATACAGTAAAGCTCAAAGCAGAAATCTGAATACCCATATTTTAAAATATGCAGATCTATAGTTCTAAAATACCATATACAACTCGAAATAGCATTCAGAAAAGGAAGAACATGAATTTGAGGAGTATGAATTCAAAACCAAAAGTTTACAACAAGCCAAGTGCCAAATTCATGTGTTTTCAGAGGAAAATATGAGTACCCAGTTGAAACTTACCGGTTCTAAGTAAAAATTTTAGTAAATCCTTGAGGTAAGGTCATAAAATCAACAGACCCAGAAAGCTTCAGCTCAGAATAGATTTCAACTCGAAACAACCAAGGCCAAGCCATGAAAGGTCACAAGAAATGAAATGAAAAATGAGTATCAGTTTCGAGGTCAAAATGGCAAAGACTAAGTAACAACGAAACTTAGAGGTCGGGAAAACTTACCTTCCCTCATCAAATAGTGATGCACATAGCAAGAGATGGTGGCCGCTTCAAAAGGAAAACCCGTAGAGACCAAAAATATACTGGTGCTCAAGCCTTTCGACCACAAGATCTCAAAAACACTCAAAGCTCAAAGTGATTAACCATGGCGGCCACTTCAAAAGAAAACTCAGATCTCATGGACTTCACCACAAAGACCAAACAAAACAGAGCCGAGCTTTAGGATTAGCAACAATGTGGCCATTAAAGAAACCATAGTTTTCAAAAATATACAGAGGCACGAATGGTTCAGAAGACCAAAGAATGAACTAGAAAGAGCTTCAATGATTAGATCAATGGCGTCAAAAAAAAAATTCCAGGGCTTCACCCATCACAAAACCAAATGAAGTGATCATTATGGTTCAAGCCACCCTTTAGCATGCAAACTTGAGAGACAAGTCAATAGGACTCAACCATGGTTGAAGCATCAATGATCAGAAAGCATCAAGGATGAAGATCAAAGGCCGAGGATCATGCTTAGAGCTCAAAATAATTAACTACAGTCAATCCCACCGACCACATTCAATGCATAGTTAAAAACCCTAACCATGAGTCCAAAGATCGACGACCTAAGATCTCAAAGTACACAGATCGGCGGTTTAAAATCATCACCAAATTTCCAAAAAACTCAACCTGAGTTAGGTTTCCACTAACAAAATGCATGGAGGGGTGAGTCACCATGGAGAAGGGGCCAACCCACATCATCAAATCAAACAAAATCATTGCATTTGAAATTCAAAGGATCAACTATAGTCCAAACTTTAAATAATGCCAAAATCTGACCAAATTATGCCACAATGATCACCGAAAAGGTGAATTTCTAAACTATATACTATTCAAACATGCAAAGCCGACAAGTATTACATGGTCGTGTATAATCAAAAGGTGGCAGACTATATAGTGTAGCCTATGTCAAATAATCAAGGGTGGCCAAACCATGGTGAAGTGCAAAGGTGGTCCCCACTATAGAAGGAGCTAGAGTTGAGTTGCAGAGTGTCACTCATGTGACCATTAGAAGACAAAGAAATGTCAACATCAGGCTTGGAGGTGGTCCCCATCAAGATAGATGTTTGGATGAACTTTTTTGCAAAGTATTGCAAAATAATGTAATTAATTTTGCTCACTCACAGGAGTTATTTTTGCATGCTTCACAAGAGGTCAGAACAGAGAAGGAGACAAAGTTGCATGCTCATGGAGAGAGACTTGCCTAGCAAGCAATCTTATTTTTAGAAAATTATTCACCCACCCTTATTAAATAGATGACCAACTTCAAGATGTAATCAAAGGCTATTAATGCCTCTTGTACTAGTTTGTATTATTTTATCCCTTTATTTATTATTAAATAAAGGATAAAAATAGGATGCATGGGTGAGTACAACCTTAGTCTATTTTTAGGAAGGGTGGGAAAATTTTATTTTGCTATATATTGTGTGCCTTTGCAAAGCACAAAGGGGGCTTTTTGGATATAGGAGTACTAAAGCAATTTTTGCTAGTTTTTCCTTCTAAGTGTGAAGTATTTCTACCTTCCCAATTACTTGCAGTCTTGTGTATGTTCTATTAGTCTTGTGAATGTAAATTCCCTGATTAATCATCTTACCCTATTGCAAAATTTAGTAGTTTTTGCATAATATTAATGTGCATGTTTAGCTTAGCAATATTGTTGTGATAATCTCCTCGAATACCTTCCCAGTGTTTTACCTTGATATTCTACAAATTGTTGGTTTGTGCATCAAAAATCCTTTCACATATCAATTGTGCATATACTCAGTCAAATCCCTCATACAAATTTGGTGTATCACCTTATTTTTAATTACTTTACAATCATCTTTTACCCTTAAACCCTATAAGTAGTTTAGGATACATCAACAAGGAACCAACCTTGATACTAGAGACTCACCTCAAAATAGGTATACCCATAGACCTGAGGTGTTTCCATTGTATCTACGAAAGAGAGAGATCAAATTCTACAAGCTTAGAAAACTTTGAGCCATCTCTCTACAGAGTGCACTTTCGAGAGATAACAGGACCCATTTGTGCGATAACAACACTAGATTGGCGTCATTGTTGGGGACCTTTAAAGGCATTCTTATATTCAGCCCTAGTAATGTTTCTTACATGATCTAAGTGTAAATATGTTGTTTAAACATCATCCTTTGTTGAGATCTGTAAGATTTGTGCAAGTTACAAGTTCTGTGTGCAATATTTCTAGTTTCTGTTGGTTTTTGCACTAAGTTTACATCATCAATGTTAAATATGGGTAAAGGAAGGTCATATATGTGAATCTTTACATGAATTTAGTGTTGATAGACATTTGACAAATCAATTTTAGTGCATTTGCACAACTAAGGTGAAAATCCTTAGTGGCGACTCCGTGTTGAATTAATTTTTGATAAATTCCAGTGTCTTAACCTCTGTCAATTGAAATTTATCACTAATCTCTTAAAGCTAGAAGGAAGAAGATATTTCTTCATTAAGGACCCTACAAGAAAGTTTTTTCCAGAAATGGAAAAGAAGAATTCAAAGGGAAGAGAATCCGGAAAGTTATTGGAGATCAAAAATCAAGAAAAGAGTTATCAATTATGGAAATTGATCATCCTGTCATTGAATATTGCCATACTTCCTCAAGTGCTTTTGAATCAAGTAGTCTTTTTGTAGATCTGAATTCTCCATCTGGAGAGGGGCCTTCTTTTGTATTTGAAAATTTACATCTCATTTTGTCCCTATGTTATCCAAAGTTGATAGGATCTTCCAAGAAATAAAGTTTTTAGAGAACATTCATTCTAAGAATTGCATTCATGTTCCCCACAGACCCCTCACTCCTCATCATTTTGTTTCTCCTGTAAGATCACCTCCCAAAAAATATGGCCCAGCCCCCACCTAGACCTCTATTTTTTTGAACACTTTTGGTCCTATATATTTTAGAGGTATGGTTGGATATCCAAATGTTGTGCCCCAAGATGTTAGAAATAGATTGCCTAAATTTCAAGGAAATAATGCTATTACTGGTGATCAACACTTAAAGCTTTTTGTCAATATGATGGAAGAATTTGAGATTGAATTTGAGGATGTGTACATAAAATTGTTTATTCATACTCTAGAGGAGGATGCACGGGACTAGTATAAATCTTTTCTAGACAACTCCATTGATTCATGGACAAAAATGAAGAATGCTTTTAGATTGCAGTATGGAGATAAAATAAACCCTAGGTTTCTTTTATTAGAATTTGAAAATATTAAGAAGAATCCTAATGAATTTGTTCATGACTTCAATACTCGGTTCAATAAGACTCTTGAATAGGCTACTTGTAATCCTGAGGCCAAGTGATGTTTCTTGTTTGATAAAATACTCTAATGCTTTTGATAAGAAGGCTACTTATTATTTGAGGGATAAGAACCCAACAACATTAAGGGTAGGCCTTCACCATGGCTTTACAAATTGAAAACAATATCAAAGAAGTTGGTAAGCCTCCTAAGAGGGAAGGTATCAAGTTGATCAATCCAGAGAAGCCTCAGTCAAGTAAGTCTATGGATCTGGAGGAGGTTGTAAAAACTTTGGCCGAGCTGTTAAGGAAATATCCTATAAACTGGCTAGAGTAGAGAAGGGGATTGGACAAGGTTCCCAAGGTCAGCATAAAGCACAAGGTCAAGAAAGATTTGCAAATCATCCTAGGGGTGATTAGAGATCTGATGACAAAGGCAAAGGACCTTTCAATAAATAGACATCCCCAACCCAAGGAAAAAAATTGGTGCCTAATCCTTTAGCTACCAGTTGTTGTTGTTGATGAAGCTCATGAAATTGAGTGGTGTGATAGTTGTTTCTTGCCACATGCTCCATGTGATGTTGAAAAGGGAGTTGAGGAAGAAACTGATGATGATGAGACAGATGATGATGCATGCACGATGGATTTCTCTACAAGTTCATGCAGGGAGCAACCTCAACTGAGTTGATGAGTGCCAGAACCGTTAAATTTTCTAGGATTTCATTCACTGGTATTACCTCTTCCTCCCACTCATACTTCTAAAATTGATATGGTACAAGCTTTTGAGTTTCCTAATAATGATTTTGAGTACTTAAGGGCATTAATGATTAAGAAGTATGATGGAGGAATTCCTTTAGAAGAGGACATACGTTGTTAATGAATGCAGTAGTTGGCCATGAAAAAGAATATAATACCAAGAGTAAGGTTTCCAAAGGGGCAGGGCCTCAGGCCAAACCAAAAATTTCAAGTGCTTACCAATATCCCTAAGGAAACCCCTAAAAAAGATGCATCTAGAAAAGGATTTTTCACCCCAAATAAAACTTGTGTTCCTCCCCATGCTCAAACTGTGAGAAATCCTATGTAATTAGATGAATTTGTAAACCTTCCTCCTAACACTACATTACCCAAATATGTTCCTTGTGACATAGCCCAAATCTTGAGTGAGAAAAGATTATTGTTCCTATTGTTGAATTACTTAGAATCCTTGAGCATAAGAAGAGGGCATTTGAGTATTTGGGCTTAAGGAAGAAAAGGTCACCCAGGTAAAAATGTAAACAATGTAGAGGTTCCTCCTGTCATTACGAATTAGAAAAACCATACGCATTGGAGGAATTAGGTGAACCATCTAAGTTTTGAGTCTCAACTAAAGGTGGATCCATTTTTCACTACTCTGATTATTAAGGATAAGCTATTACATAACTATATGTTTGATTCAGAGCCTCATGTAATGTAATGCCTCTTGAGGTCATGAATGAGTTGGATCTCAAAGTAACAACAACTTATGGGAAGTGCACTACCATGGATTCCAGAGAGGTGCCAGTGGTTGGATGTGTCAAGGGTTTGATAGTGCAACTTGTAGCCTACCCAGGAAAGAACTTAAAACTAGATGTTGTTATTGTTGATTTCCCTGCCAAATGGGGAATGTTGTTATCAAGAAAGTGGGCAGCTAGTGTGGGTGGAAGTGTGTAAATGGACATGTCTTATGCCACCATACCAATTGAGGGCATCCTTGTGAAGTTACCTAGTGAAAATAAAATGTTATATCTCATTGAGGACCCCAAAAATGCTTCTTATGAAGTATTGCATGTAAACATTGATGTCTATAACTCTTTGAGCTATGTTGTTTTCAAGGATTATGAAATTGATCAATGCAGATATCCTAAGAAAATTGATTTTCCTAGGACTTTTATGTTTGATGCAACCTTGAGAGATGTTGAAAAACTTGACATAAGCACAAAGGATAAGCCTGAAAAATGTGGTCAGATAGCAACTTGGATGGAAAAGAGAAACAATCATATGACCAGCTATTAAAGACGTATTAAAACTGCTTAGCATGGTCATATCCAAAATCGAAGGCACTTGAAAATTTTCCTTGATTATTTTCTTTGAATCAGGGTGCTCACCATTATACAGTGTATAGTCTTTTGGTTTCTTTTTGCTTTCATGTTTTTCTATTTTGGTTCGTCCTGGTCCTTGGCGGCCATTTTTGTTGGTTTCTCAATTTGTTCCTTAGAGGTTGGCTCGTGACTCCATTGCCCAATGGTTTATTTTGGAACTTGGTCTACTATTTGTTCTTGTGGCACTCACTAGGAGTGCCCATCCCCGAGTTGGAGCCAATTTTGGTGCTCAATTTGATCTCGCCCTGTTTTCTCTAAAAATTCTTCAATTTGTGGGCTTTGTCGTATTTTCTATTTCCCCAAATGGATGCGTGAAAGTTTTTCTTCATTTGTATGTTGTTGAAGATCCTTCTCCATGGTCGTGGATCACATTTGGGCCTTGTATCATTTCCAAATTCTTTGTCCTTAAATAAAGATTCAATTTTGGTGTAAATGGTGAAGTTCCCCTACATCTTACTATTCAACAGGCATGTTTTCCCCATCAAATTTATCTCTAACATCTGCGGAAACATGGTCCTTTCTGATTGGATGTGGGTCAAGTCAGGTCTTTTTGGTGATTTTGGGCCCACTTCAACTCAAATCTTGTCCACATGGAGGGTCGGCTCACTTGAGGATCCGCCTCTGGTCCTACCTTAGCAGCTTGCGCACTAAGGAGACACGTGGAGGTTTCTGCAAGTTCCTCTCTATACTCAAACTTTTCAAGAAACTTTCTAAGGCATGGGACATGTGGAGGGCTATTCCTTATTTTAGACCTACCCATGTACTTTACTTTTGAAGAAGCGCCGAAGGGACACGTGGAGGTTTCCACTGGTCTTCCCATACTTAGAATTTTCAACGGCCGATGAAACTTTCTCAACCCAAGGCACGTGATGCCTTCCGTTGGTCCTTAAACTCTTTCAAAAATTTTTTGGATTGAGACACGTGGTGAGCCCACACTTGTTTAGAGTCTCCACTTTTGGGCACCATATAAAAGTGCACCAAAGAGACATGTGGAGGCTTCCGCTGGCTCCTTTTATACTGAGACTTTTCAAAGGCCAAAAGGCAATTTTCTTGGGCCCAGGGCACATGGAGAGCTTGCACTCATTTGAGGTCCTACCTCTAAACTTCATCTTTGTAGTTGCACCAAGGAAACATGTGGAGGTTTCCGCTGACTCCTCTTTGCACTTGGCCAACTCGGACTCACAGCGTAGGTATGTGGAATAATCCATGCGCGGACACTCATTTATGAGAGGCATGAATGCAAGCATCCATGTGAGGGAACTCATTTCTCAAGGTGTATTCTTGAGGGTGAAAAGGATTGCTTATCAGATCCAACTATACAGAGCCACCTGAAAATGATTAAAAAGGGGATTTCTTGCATGACATAATAAGAATGATTAGAAGGAATGTCAAAAATCTATGGCATGGCATCACAATCATGGTTGAGGATCTGAGAAATGTGATTAGTTCATGATTTGTCCACCTGGCAACTTCGGGTGTAAATTGTTAAACATCACTTTCTGAGACAAATTGGTAATAAGCAAAGGATTCCTCAAATATTCTTCTTTTTGGGGGAAATTTTGGATGAGTGAGTGAGTGAATTATATAAATGTAATGAGGATACTCTTACAAAAGGTCGGGGTTGAATTCTTATGAGAAAATTTGAGAAATCCCATCTTCTGAGAGACCATATAAGAAACATGTTAATCTCTTATGTTTTAGATTTGATCATGTCAAGTTGGTTGTGAGTGTACAACCATTGACAAATCTTTAAGACTATTCAAAGAAACTTTCCCCTGCTAATGAATCTAATCAACTTCAAATTAATCTGTGTTAATCTTGGGAAAATTTGTGTTTGCTTTATTTCAGAATGTCTATAAATATTATTTCTTGTTCCTATTGCAATCTTGTGTTAAAATCCCTCTGAATCACACAGGATCTCATCCATGTGATAGTTTAGTGGAATTTGCAATTTCATTACGAGAAGAGCCTTCATCTTGTAATGAGATAAACAATTTAAAATCACTTTACTATCATTTTGTTAATAAATATTTTTTGTAAGCCTTTGAGTGTATCTCAGGCGTGAGGAACCAGGGGTCTTTAATGTTTAATTGAGTCTTTAGCTTGAGCCTTCATGTTAAATTCTTGGAGATTGTGTGAAACCATGTGAAAATTTGGGCCTCCATTGATGCACACCTTCTAGTTGAAGGAATATTTTAGCTATTCTGAAGCATTCTATCATTTAGTTTTCCAATTGTTGTGAAGGTTCTCAAAGATCTAGAAAAATCAAGTTTATCCTACTTAATCTCCCACCAAAAATTATTCAAAAACAATGAATCCTACCTGAACTACCCTGTTTTCCCTATATGTCCAAAAATGAATAAATTCTACTACCAAAATATGTAGAAAAATTAGGATTCCATAATGTCTTTAGTAACCTTAACCTTGTTTAGAAAATATCACCATTCTTTAGAAGTGACAACTCGTGAGAGTTAAATTGTGGTGAATTGATCATATTTTCTCAAGGTTTCCTTTCATTTTTGTAAATAAGGATATCTTCATTCTCCTTCACCAAAAAGGTTAAAAATGGGTCCTCTCACCTTGGTTGAAAGGCACGACACAAAGTAGTGAGGATAGATCAAATCCTTTTATATGGTGTTATCCATTTCTCCAACATTTGAATGACAAAGAGCCATTTGCACCTCCCGACTAAAAAATGACATACATGATGATTTATCTATCTTTAGTCTTCTTGTTCAATCTTTGATGCTCCTCAACTTGCAAGGGAGAATAAATTTGGATACTAACACACTACACGCTTCTCTAACATTTGTGTATCTCAAGAAGCGCACATACGTGAAGAAGTATGTCTCTAACACCATACATATGCTAAAGCCCGTAACATTACCACTTACGGGAAGCACGGAGACAAGGGTGTACATACACCTAAGGCCAAGTTTGAAAAATGTTCATATGTCAAGGATGACCCCAAGAATATAGAGAAAGAATATAGAAGAATAGAGAAAGAGAGGACACCTCAACAAGTAGGGCATCGACTATACGGGTAGTTCAAACCACAAGGGCACAAGAGTTGGGTGTGGGCACGAGTACCTATACTTGGAAGAAGAGGTTACCAATAAAGGAGCAGTCCCACGTAAAGGATAAATCCTAGAAGTAGAGTCTTTGGTGAAAAATAAGAAAAACATAGTCCAAGAGTTCGGATTCGAGAAAATGGGAAGTGAAGAAGGTGATGAGACTGGAGGAGAGGGTGAAGAGCATGAACATGAAAATGACCCCCATTATTTGATATACATGAATCGATGAAGATTGGGATGATTTTTGAGGGTGCTCAAGAGAAATAAGGAAGTGAAGAGGAAGTGGGGACGAATGTGCATGGGACCCCACACTGTCGGTGAAAAGGTGGATAATACGGTGGAGAAGGAAGTAATAGGTATCATCAAGGACATGGTAGAGCACGAGGTGGAGCACAACATCAAAGAAGTATGGAAGGAGTATGGAAGGAGTATGGAAGCAGGCGAGATCCCAATTTAGTAATCCATTTCCCAACAGGAGTGCGCACTAGTGGCAATGGCATGACAACACAAGGACCCACAATGACCAATGTCAATGATCCAAACAAGATTACGTGTGCTCATTTCCAAAGCATAGTGCCTACGCACCAAATCTTATGTTGTTCATCCTTTGATAAAGATAGTGCGTACACATGCACTAGGAAGATGTTATCATGGAATTTTGAGTCCATGTTGATGAACCAGAATGGAAGTCGATGCGGGAGCATCGGTGACCACATAGAAACCCAATGAGATAAATCCTATTGTGTATTAACAATATATAATGGATGAGAAGGTGTAATTTGTTAAACAAGGTTGTGATAGAGGTTGAAGAAAGGTTATTCGGGAGGAATAACAAAATTATGGCATTAGAGAAATAATTCGATGAAAAGAACGAGGAGATTAATATAAGGAGATAAAGGGGAAGGAGTCTATAATTGTGTAGTTAAGGGCTAAGTTGAGAGAAGAAAAGGGGAAGGTGCACAAAGCCTACAAGAAAGTGGATACTATCTCGATACTATTTTAGAATGCCTTGATTTATCCCCCTACACAGAAGTATGAGTCATCCTTCCACTTCCTAGAGGATTTGACATGCTTAATCATGATGGAGAAGAAACCACTTGTATTGGAGTTAGTAGAGGAAGTTATGGTGCGATAGAGACATGAGGAGAAATAAAAATTGAAGAGACCATAACTTAGTACTCTAAGCTCCTTACTTGATAAAGACCGCTGCAACGCACATGGATGAGGTTGTCTACAAAACTATGAAGATAGAAACAAAGTGGAAAGTATTCTGATTGCTACACATGGAGTAAATATGAAGGAATTCTAGGCCAAGAATAAAGGCAATAGGGTAGAACATGAAAAAATCTTGGTGGAGGTTAAGAAGAAATCTAAGGTGATTGAAACTTTAAGGGCCTTTATAAAGAATAAGGTAAATGAAGTGTATCCTAAGTTAGACATAAGATGGACATGCTTTGAATGACCTTAGCAAGTAGATGGAGAATATTGTTGATACATTGAAGGCTAAGGGTGAGGATTTGACATTTGATGAGGTCAACGCACTGATAGGGATTTATTTCAACAAGTGTAGAGTGAGGTGGATGCTTAGAATAAAATTGAAGCATCCTTGAATAAAGACTTCCCAATCCTTATACAATAGTAGCAAAATTCTTTTGTTCTTTGGCACAAGCCGAGATACAAGTTATTCTTTCCTCCCATTCTTTATTCTTTATTGGAAATCAGATTGTTCCCGAGGATATAAAACATGCTTATGTGGGGTAATGTTAAGTCCAAATGACTAAGTCTCGGAGTAGAGGATGAGCACATGCGGAAGGAAGAAGGCATGTGATGAAGAGCATGTAGGGAGAACTAAGTGCTCGAACAATTCATTTTAAGTGAAGGATTGAGTAATCATGGAATGAGCGAGGTTAGCACCTAGAATCATGAGATATTCCGAGACTTAGCTACATTTTGGAATATGCGTACACATGTAAATCACGTGAAGATGTGATTAGGTGTGATGAGTAGAAAATGTTAGAACTTGGAGTCTTGCAGCTCAAAGAAAGAATATTCCAGAAAGGAATATTCTAGGATATAATCATTACGGTTAGTGGAGGCTAATCAAGGTTTTGGCAAGTGTGAATAGGTACTTGAGTATAGAGGGCATGATTCCATCTTGCATGTGGCCTACTCATGAGTAAAGATAGGTGGTGAAGAAGAGATCATTGATTCTATTTCGAGATGCCTTTTGATCAAAATGGGGAGATGGAGATGCGTGTAAGTGGAGGTGTATGATTATAGGCATAGGTGAAGGTATGTATGGGGATATGAAGGGATATGAGGAAATGAGAGATTATGCAGGAGGAAAAGGATCTATAATGTGATACATGAGGTATTCGAGTAATTAGGAGAGAGAATGGGTAGAACCCTTATAAGAGTCATTTTGAAGGGATAGGATGTTATCATGATATATTCATTCTATGATGACCTTATTAATGTAATCAGCTATAAATGTGATTGTGAATCAATGAATATGATGGATTGTTATGAATATCTATGTTTATGGGTCCAAACCCTAATGTTCTTCATATTTCTCATGATTCAAATCTGATTTCTTTATAACGTTTTTGTAATGTTTACTTTTACATTATGGTGCATTTGTGTTTAAGATATAGTTTTTTTACTTTTGTGTTAGAATGAATATATGTGTTTCTATTTCTGTAAACATTCCTCCATTAATGGTGAAGCATTATTACAAGGCTCACATAAAGGAGGGGCTCAACATATGTTTGCGCCTCGGTGAGTGCCCACTAAGGATGGGTGATGTGCCAACGCTTGGGGTTTAAAGGGAGTGGATAAAGATGACAATAAGAAACAACACACATCTTATATTCACATCATTTCACACCTTGATTTGTTCATACACATCTTGATACAAAATCGTACCATCATTCCCCATTGATGTAATCTTGTGCTATGGTTCACACTCGACTATTGAGGGCATCCTATACACATGAACCTCACACACTACACACTACACATTTTTATCTCACATATTCATCTCCTTCTACATCATATACTCTACACATTCATGACATATATTTTGATATCCACTTCTATATGTTGCATTCAATACCTTATGATGCACTCTATTTCCATGGTTCATATTCAATCTTGAGGGTCTAATTCTCAAATGGACCTCATCACACTCACATTTTCAATAAATCACTCACTTTGAATCATGTGTTTACACTCTATCCTATGCACTTTTCAATCATATCTTCCTAATACACATAATTCAAACCATTTCCCAATGATGTAATCTCGTTTATGGTTCATTCTTAAGCTGTTGAGGGGCATAAATAAATTAACCTCATTTCCTACATATACATCCACTCGAGGGATGTAACTCCTATCATTCATGATACATTCCATTGTGTATCATCCACAACATACCGCATATCTCATTAGGTTAATTTATGCATCATATTACCTTAAATTATTTAATAAGGTAATTAGTTGATATATTGTTATATAGTTTTATAACGGTATTTGTCTTATTATTGCATAGGTTATATTGTTACATGGTATGGTTTGCAAAGGGTTGTTTAAAGATGTCTAAGTTCTGATTTGCGAGTGCATTTAGATGTCGAGTTATAGGTTACCTTTTTTATAAGATCTTGGAGGACATTTATAAACAATAGTCAATTTTCATATATAATGAGGGATTATATGTAGACCTTTTGATGGGGCAATTTATAGGAAGCGTGATTATGCATGTGGATAGGATCTTTCAAAGACCGCGTTATAGGATTATCTAATCGGTAAATAGTTACATTGAGGGTAGGTGCATTTGAAATCAAAATGTCCTTTAGATGCACCCTTCTGATGATAGTGTTAGTTGAACCTATGGATTTATTGTTATTTAAGAAGATTTGAGGAGGATTCAAACTTAGTTTTTTTTTTACCTCACCATATTCGAGGGTGCGGAATTCTAGTTTGCGGGTCATGGTGAAGGCTTCATAAAATGTTTGAAATGATTAGATTTGTAGTTTTGATGATACATGTTTTTACCAAGATCGATAAAATAACCCGATCAATTCATTTTGTGGGAGCGTGAAATATAACTCATTGATTATACCCTCCATTGGGTGAAAAAAGTTCTATAATAGATTCTCCTTCAAACTATTTGATGACGTAAATGTCAATAATGGTAACCTAACGAGAAATATTAATCGAGAAGTGTTTTAAAATAGTTGTACAAGTTGTGCGAAGGAAAAGAATGAGTATTGTGGGATGTTCTTTTACCAATATCATGTGGGACGTCTTTAAGCACATAGGAAATGTTCTCAACATGAGGTCTATATTGTGATCGATAAGGTATCATGTGTGATGGAAATATCGGATGTGTTGTTGAGGATCCTCTTTACTATAGAATTTAAGGAATTTAGAGAGTTCCCAATGGGGAAGATAGGCTTTGTAAGTTACATATGGATGAATTAGTTCATTACTGATTTTTTTATAGGATAGGTATTTTAGGACCCATGGGGGTAAATTATAGACTTGAGAGCTTATTCTCAATGCTTACAAAGAATCATTTTTGTGATGATTTCTAGGATTGAATGATGACGGTCAAATTGATTATATGTATATGGATTTGATTATTGGTATAACCGATATCATAAAGGTATATTATGCTTAGAGTGGAAAACTTGTGGGGATGTTGCGGGTAGGCTATGATACCAATGGTTTTGATGGTTGAATGTATTGATACTACATAGAAATTGAATGTTGATAAGAGGTTGTGACGGTTGAGTTATGTAATGAGATGGGACAAAAGTGTGGATGAGAGGTTGAGATGGTTGCAGAGTACGTTAAGATGGAACAAAAATATTTATAAATGGTTGGGATGATTATGGCATGTAATGAAATGGGATGGAGTTATGAATGAGGGTTGAGATGGCTATAGTACATTATAAGATGGAACATAAGTATTGATAAATGGTTAGGATGATTGAGGTATGTAATGAGATGGGATAGATGTTACGATGATATGGTTGCGGCATATACTAGTAATGAATTTGTGAAACAGGGGTAGTTAATGCACGATGTGAGGATGGATGTGTACTCATAATGTAACTTGTATTGACAAGGGTATTGATGTGGGATGGACATAAATAAACTCTAAACTACATATGTAGGTTTTGTGACACGATAAGAGGGGTCACAATAGGGATGGCATCCGAACTCACACGAGATGTAGAAGAGATCTTTGGAAGATATAGAGTTAGATGTGGAAGGAGATGTTTTTGTGTTATTTTGTGAATATGAAGAGCTAGATGAAGGATCCGGTGAGAGGATGTATATTTATTGGATGTTTCTTATGTGATGAAACAATGTTAAGGTCAAAAGTGAATATATGTAATGATGACGTAGGGACTAATGTTTCGATCCACCAGCAATGGAATAGGGATAAAGTTGTTGGATGACTATGTCATAGTTAGGGTCAACAAGCTGTAGAAGTGTCGAAAGTGATGTAGAGATAGGAGGACATTTTTCAGTGTTTGTTGTTGGAGGAGACACCTCGAGAAGAGAGATAAGCACTAAAATTTACCAAGTTAGAGTCTATAATTCATGAAAAAAGTTTGATCACCACTATTGAAAAATATGGGCTAGGTAGATCGGGGATTTATGATGTGGTGATTGACTACCGAGAGAGTGTGGGGTTCCTTGATTGGATGTTGAAGGTTATTGGTATTGGTCCATTATGTGTGGGATGTATTGAAGGGTGGATCTAATAGAATCTAGGGTTTTTCAAAGAGGTTGGACATATTATTAGTTTTTGTAGATGGGATTATTATCTGGTTAGAACCATGAACTAAACAAACAATCACTAAAGAAAAAATAAAGAGAAGCTAGATGGTTGATTACAACAAAAAAAAAAAATCACACAAGAGAATTTTTTTATTATCTTGATTAAATTAAGAAAAGATAAAATGTGAAAAATGGCTAAAAAGGTACTAGGAAATGGCAGTCTAAGGTTGGTTTTAGGTAATGTTAGAGGATGGAGTCCTCGATATACTTAAAAGTACGTGAGGCCCAAATTTGTATTATTTTTGGTATGAGGCATAGTATTGGGGCCTACGCCCTCACTTCATAGTCCCACATTAATAAGGGTTTCAGTTAGCTAATATGCCTCCCACCGTTTATTTTTACTTGGCGAGAACATCAAGTTGGCTTATCCTCTTGGTGATGAAATCCAAGTAGGTCCACCTAGGAAGGAGTGTTTAGATGCAAATTAATTTTGATGTGGTTTGGTTGTGTGTGAAGGGAGTTTGTGAATGTAATTCTTTGAACTCCTAATTAAGATATATGAAGAGGAAAAAATGAATTTTTAAATTTTAAGATCCTAAAATAAAAATCGATTCAATGAGAACAAGCAAACAAGATGTGATAATCGAAAGGAAATGATGAAATAAAAGAGCATACCTATGATCACTTTTCCTTTTTATTTTTTTAATTATTAATATTTAAGTAACAATAAAAAAAATGCACTCAAAGTTGAAAGGTTAGATGAAATAGAAAACAAAATAAATGGAAACTAAAAAAATAATATAAATGAAAAAGTGACTAAGAAGTCCCACCATGTGTGTGAGGAAATTTAAGGTGTTTTTCATTAGTCTTATAAATGCAATAAATACAAAAACTCAAATAAGTAGGATTTATCGATACCGCACTAACAATCACAATGTCGGGATGATTGAAATTAGACACTATGACAATGCCCTCTTTTTGCCAAGTGAAGAGACCTATATGCAAAGACAATAGAAAAAATATATTAGATAAATATGATAACACTTTACTTGGTAAATGTTGATCTCATGAATCCAAAGGGACTTTCTTAAAAGTGTCAAATCGTTTAATACAATTAAGTTGTTTTGATAATGATAACAATGATGATTCATAATTCAAGGTGAATAGGAATATCTTGTTCAGGTTTGTAAGTGGCCCAAGCTAGGGTCAAAATCTCATCCTCGTCATTACCATAACTCTTGATTGCTTCTCACTCTTCTTAGATGATTTCAACCTGATCTTTAAATGTCTTCAATGTTTGGCATGAATATGATGGAAGAAAAGGTGAATTTGTTGATAATATCAAATTGTTCCCACAAGAATAGTTTTGGATGTTCAAAGATCATATGTGTTGGTAATTAGGTGAGAGACCTAGAATAGTCATCTACATGGAACACATCTTTAAAACCAACAAATTAGGCCAAGATAAAGATGATAAAGATGATAAGAAATGATTAAATTGATAGGGATTATTTATGATATATGTAAATTGTGTGTGATCGGGAGGATCGCAAGTGATCACAAAGATCCTGGTGATTACAGAGATCGCTATGAAAAATTGATATTTTGATATAATGTTAAACTGATAAAAACAAAGAATAGAATGCCTAATTTGAATTTATATCTAATGCATAAATAAAATAGAAACAAAAACAAATGAAGATATGTTTTCCATGAATGTGAAATTGACCGATAATGTTGTAAATTCTTATAAGATATTTTTGAGTGTTTGGTGATGTGATAGAGGTCTTGAAGATGTCTAGATGTACATAACACGATTGTCTAGCTTATTGGCACAATAGAGCTTTGTTATAGTTGTTCGGATCCTTGAAAAATGAGCTTTGTGGTCATATTTATAATAATGGATATCTCATTAGGATCACTAATGATTTGGAATTTTCATTGCAAGCAGCTTGAAGTGGTTTTAACCACCTCCAAGTTAAGATTTCACGGATGAGATACGAGGTAATGTAGGTTAAGGGTGTTAATAGGCTGGTAATGATATAAAAATGGTTTTAAATGGGTGGTAGATGATTAAGGAGGTTTTAGGGAGGTTAAAGTAGGTTTACGGGGGGTAAAAATATGATTTTACTGGGGTGAGGGTAGTGATTTAGGTTATAATAGTTTTATTGATTTAATGTGTGTGTGGGGTGTAGGTGGTTTACCTAAGGTAATGAAAACCCATTTTCTACACCTATTGACTATGGGCCTATGGTTTTGGCATGTACTACTATGCAATCTAGAGCTCATGTCACTCCTTGTGTTGGTTCCAAACCTCCACCTAGATCTCCTCCAAAATGAGTTATTCTTCTCACCCATGATGTGTGTGTGTGTGTGTGTGTGTGTGTGTGTGTGTGTGTGTGTGTGTGTGTGTGTGTGTGTGTGTGTGTGTGTGTGTGTGTGTGTGTGTGTGTGTGTGTGTGTGTGTGTGTGTGTGTGTGTGTGTGTGTGTGTGTGTGTGTGTCTACATTTATAGGATTAGTCCCACTGTGGTACATTTAGGCCCACTTCACAACCTCATTCTTTGTATACATGACAAAATCCTATTCTACACATTATAACACATGTAGTTTTGGTGACACTAGGTCATTGCATCCTGTTCATGCGTGTTCATATTTCACTTTAGCATATAGGGGCCCTTTCCCTCTTTCCTCATTAGATATATAACTATATAAACCACACTTTTGGGGAAACTAATTCCCCCTTGATACCCAAACGATACACTCTTATTCTAGATTTAAACACAAATGTTGAGGGCGCACTTACCTACATGGACATCACTTTACACACATACATACTGGGGGAAACCTTTTTCCCTTCCCTAGTCATATTATTTTACATTTTGATCATACAAACACATTCAAATATCTATAAAAATATAAAAACATTAGCTTAGATCTTGGTTGGATGTCTCCTTATTTATATTATTCCATGTTGCATTTTTCTATCATGTTAGCTTGATTCATAGTATGTTCTATCCTTTTACATATACACATGTGCATTCACATGGTACTTTGAGGTGAATGCAACTATCTATAGGTTATCACATGATGCATGATGCTTGACATTATTCTCTACCAGTCCCACCAAGGCTCCTAGGGGCATCTACTTTCCCTACCTTTCTACATTTAAGTGTTATCATTGCAATATCTACTACTTTCATTCCTATTTTCAACTATATACATTGTGACATACTATCAATTATTCTAACATGCTAATGAGTGATTCATGTGTATTATTTATCTTGTAGGATTACTCCCAACCATGGTTATCTGCTTTGTTTGAATTTTATTTTATTTTTGTGCCTCTTTGTCGCATTATTTGTAGGTTATGCCCTATCATTGATTGTTTGTTCACTTATATGGCCCTTAAGGCCTTAAGTGTCTTGTGACATCCTAATTGGTGGCCCATGTTTTCCACCAACTACATTTTTTTACTTTTCTATGCTACTACGTGTTTAAAAGTTTTTTTATTAAATCATGTCATGCTTGTTTGTCACTAACATTTTTACTAGTTTTCTTCCCTTTTTACCCATGTTTCATGGTTTTTACCATGCATATTCCATATTGCTCTACAAGTTTCCTTATTAAGATGTGCACATTAGCCTTAAGTTCCCTTATTTATGTTACACTCACTTTGATCCATCTCACACACTCCAAATGATTGGGGTAATCATAAGGTGATTATTTCACCCTCTTAAGAGTACATAAACTAGATATAGAATCTTACGAAAAAATGATCAAACAAGAGCTAAGAAAATGGTTCAAAATCATACTTGGGCTAATAATAGTAGAAGGAAAAGAAGTTCACATGTTAAAAAATTACGTTCGGCACTAGTGTTTCACATGGGTAGTGTTGTCCTAAGGAAAATTTACATATTTGACATTTGGAATAGGTTTTTGGTGGCATTTTTACACATAATCCAATAACAAATATTCAAATTCAGTTTACTATTCAAAACAAAGGAACAAAATCAAATGTATGTTTCATAATTTGGGCAAGTGAAATAATTACTCTTTCTTTCTTAGTTCACATGTTTCCTATCATTATCAAATAAGGAGTGGCAATTAGGACATATGTAGGAGACATCGATATTCTTAGATAATGTATTAGAATCCAAGGTTTAGTGAAATCATTCACAATTTTGGCTAAGTACAAGTGTGTGAAGAGTAAAGGAACATAGAGTGAAAAGGAGTACCACAAAATAATATAAGGGATATTGCATAGAAGGACACAATAGTTTAGCATCATGGCTTGGGAGGAAGGCATGTCGAAGTGTGAACCGAAGAAGAAGAGAAAATAGAGAAGGCACACATGAATGTTTTTTGAATGCACGAAAGAATTTGTGAAGGACCCACAAGATATTTACAAAGTAGGTGTAGAAGAGTAAGGTGAAAATATGTGTATATTAATTTTGGTAGCAGGGATAGATCTTGGCCTAAATCAATAGGATAGAGGGCATGAAGATATTTGGAGAGGGCCCGAAGCCTAGAAATTATTTGTGTAAGGATGTTGGATGTGGAACTCGGGTAAAAGGATGCGTGAAAAAATGCAAATGTATGGTAAGGAGCATATGAAAAGAAAGGAATCGTGCGAAAGATGAATGGCTTGAAAAAGTGAAAAATCATTTTAGAAGTTATCCGACATGAATCCCACAAGGATGAATGCTTAGAGGATCCAAAAAATAGATAAACATGGCACGCATAGAGGGATGGTAGTTCAAATCCTTAAAGAAACCCAATTAAATTTGAATCGAGTGGAAATATAAAATAATATTGAAGGATCTTGCATGCTCGAGGAGAAATAAAATGAAGAGAGAGAAGTGGGAAAAGGTAGGGCACGTAGCTATAAAAGGAACACAAGTTCACCATTTTGGAGTTGTTAGAGGTTGGTAGAAGTTAGTGTATGTATAATCCAACCAGGTGATAACAAAGCCAAGAAGAGTAGTTATCTAGAGTGAGAAAGAGAGTGAGAAGGGGCCGAGAGATGAAGGTTAGTATCATTCATATGAGCCGAAGTGAGGAATAAGTTTGGTTAGCCTTAGGAGGCACCATTAGTTGTATATCCCTTAGAGGGAATAACTTGTAGATGTCATATGGCGGTCATTAGAAGTAATAGATGAAACATAAATAGTTTCAAATCTATTGTGTCAACTCTAGAGGAAGGCTCGAGGAACCCTCAGTAGAGTCTTGCATATCAAATATGGTTCTTTAGAGTGGAAAAAATGAGAAATTAGAATATCTAACAGACCATACAAACATGAGGTAGTTAGCATTTTTTTTTTTTTGACATCATGAAGAAATGTGACTAAATAATACAAGGAGATATCCCAAAGTGTGTAGTGTATGAAGGAGTTGATGATCTTGCATGAGAAGGAAAGATGTCTCAAAGAAAGGGAAACTATTCAAATGTAGCAGCTTGCAAAGATGTTGGAGAAAGTGATTGAGGAACTAAAAGGTGTCAAGAAAGACTAGAGGATGCATAAAAATACCATCGAAGGAGACAAGATCTTGTGGTGTAAAGAAACCAAAGGAATGAGATGAAATAATCAAAGTGAGGATTATGAAACACAAGGAATATTATACAAAGGAAGCACCAATGAGCACCAAAAGGAGAAATATGTGTGTGTGGAGGCTCAACTAAATATTATGTGGGAAGAGCACAAGAGTAGAGTGGAATCATGCAAAGAGTACCTCCAGAGGATACAAGAGACAAATGGCATGGAGAGATATCACAATTTGAGCTAAGGTCAAGATAATTCACCTAGAAGTGGAAGAAAATGCACAAGAGTGTTTTTCTAATGAGGTAAGCTATCAAAGAAGAGGAGAGGATGGCTAGTACATACAATAGGCGCATGGAAGGTTACGCGAGCCTCAAAATGGAGTGGTGGAAAGGAGAGGAGAGATTGTGCATCCAAGTAAAGAATGGCACGTAGAGATAAATGTGCTATCCAAGGGACAAAAGGAGGAAATGGTCACTAAAGGCCATGTGCACACAAAGGGTAACCTAATGTCACAATCAGGGGGCCATTAAGAAGGAATGGTGAAAAGTGTTTCAATTCCATGGAGTGGACAAGAGGAATGTGCAGATAAAAAATAATATCTTGTAGAAGAAAGAGTCCTAGTAGGAGGACTGGAGTGTGTAGATGATTATACAAAATAAAATGTACCATAAAAAGGATAGGTAGGATGTGCAATTGATTATGTAGAGGAACATATTTAGTTAGAGATGTGGAGCATGGGAGATTACGTAGATGAAAAAATTTGAGTAAAGGAGTTAAGAAGTGTATAGATAAGAATGCACATGACAATGGGAGCACCATTATGAAGGAAACAAATAGTAAGATGGAAGTTTTCCTAAAGGAAACTAAATAAGATCATTCCATGGAGGAGGTTACTATAGTGCAAGTGAAAAGGAGTTCACTCAAGAAGGAAGATGCACGTGAAAGTTTCAAGGAAGTAGAAAATGTAGGAGAAAATGAAGGCAACAAAGGGTGGCGGAAGGAAGGAGTTTACTTGAAGGAAACTTAAATAAGAAATAGTTGGAGAAAGATGTTGCAAATGTGCGTGATGCCAAATATGCACAAGAATAAGAACATGCGAACAAAAAGGTGTGATGGCGGTATAGGGACAATGTAGAAGGACATAGAGTTTTCCTTGAAGGAAACAGAGAGAAGAAACATGGGGTAAAATATACAAATTAATTGTGTAAGGAGAAAGTAGTAAGGAGATAATTGAATGAGAAAGAGATCGAAATAGATATCGATGAATAAGGTGAAGGGGAAGTTTTCAAGGAGGTTTTTCATGACATAATAGAGCTACCTCAAGGAAGAGAAGAAAGTTGGCATATGACCATAAAAGAAGATTGTGTGAGGATGAATGCACACCAAGTGAGAGAAGAAGATGGTGGATTGGCCATGAAGAGAATAGGAAGATGTGGAGAATCATGCAAAAATATATCGATGTAAGGAAGAAGGCTACATGGAAGAATTTTACAAGGAAGAGTGTGCAAAGAAGAAGACATGCCATAGAGAGAAGCCTCTGGAAGAGAAGGATGAAGGTGGAAAATGACTGAGAGACATACAATCAAAAAAAGGGTTCAAACCCACAAGTGTATAGGAAGTATATGTACAAATAATAAAGAGAAATAAAATACATTGGAGGATATGGAGAAGAAAGAGGTGGCAACATAAAATTGAGAAAAGGAGGGAAGGTACAAAAGGATCAAGTGCACGACATAAACCCATGGAGATAAAATGGGTATGAAGGAGAAGATCATAAAAAGGGAGCAAGAAGGAAATAGGAATAGGATAAGTATGCTAAGAAAAAGAAACACAAAAAAGAAGAGTTATAAAGAGAGGGTGACAGAGAACATGAGGAAGAAAATAAATGAAAATAAGAAGCAAAGTGCATGTACAAGGAATGCATAAGAGGGGAAATATCAAGAGTAAAGTGGGAATGGGAATGTAAACAAAGGTCCAAAGGCTTTAGGAAGAAGTGGATGGACATGAGAAACCATGGACTCATGCAAGAGAAAATTAGAGGCAAGCACGGATTACAAAATAGAAGGTTCACGAGAAAATCCTTAGGAGGAGGAGGACTATTAAAAAAAGGGACTTTCATGGAAGTTTATGGAAAGAATAAATTCATGAAGGATCAAGTAGAGGGATCCATTTGAAGGAGGATATTAGTTTGTGATGAGCATAATCTCACAAATGTTCCCAAAGTAGCACAAATAATTTATAAAAAGGTGATGAAGGACTTGAAGAAGCATCAAGGCTAGAAACAAGTTCGAGAGGATGAAGGAACCAGAAATTCTTTCCTTGATTGTTCGAAGGGTGGTTCTACCACTTGATCAATATACTTGAGGAGGACCTCATGTTTAAATTACCTTGGTTGTTTGATGCACAATCATCCAAGGTTCGGTGCAATCCTAATTTTTAGCTAAGTAATGGTGTGTATAAGAATGAAGGTGTACAGAGTGAAGAGGAGTAACATATCGAATAGAAGGAGATTGTGTAGAAGGAAGCGTAATAGTATAACATCATGGCTTGGGGGAAGGATTTTGTACATGTGAACTAGAGTAGAAGAGAAAATAGGAAGGCACATATACAATTTTTCTAGAAGGAATGCCCATGGAGAAGTTGTGAAGGAAACATGGGATATTTACAAAGTAGATGCGAAAGAGTAAGGTGTAGATATGCACATATGAATTTTGGTAATAGGATGTAGATTGGCCTAGCAAGATAGGATAGAGGGCACATAGATATTTAGAGATATCCCAAAATCCCAAAAATAGTGCGTAGAAGGATGTTAGAGGTGGAACTTAGGCAAAAGGACACATTACAAAAAGGAAAAGGCATGAAAGGATCATAAGAAATTAAAGGAAGTACATGGAAATATGAATGGTTGAAGAAGTGACAAAGGATGTTAGAATTTGTTTCGACATGGATGTTGATAAGGATGAATGGTCGATGAGCCAATGACTAGATCAACATGGCACAGAAAATACGTGGTAGGTCGTATCTTTAAAGAAACCCAATTCAAATTTGAATATGAGTGGGAAATCTATAAGCATCTTGAAGGGATAATTCAAATGAAGAGAGATAGCTAAGAAAATGATAGGGTGTGCGCTTATAAAAGGAGGACAATTTCACCATTTTGGGGTTATTAGAGGTTAGTGGAATTTTGCATATGTATAAGGTGACTAGGAATATTAGTTGGACAAATTGTGAGAGAGTGAGAAGGGGCTGAGAGATGAATTTTAGGATCATAAGTGGGATATGAAGTGAGGAATAAGTCTTGTTATCCCTGTGGAGGTGCCACTAGTTTTATATCCTTTAGAGGGAAGAAATTATAGATTTTTATGGCCATTAGAAGCAATATATGGAACATAATAGTTCCAAATCCATTGTGTTAACTTTAGAAGAAGACTCAGGGGAACCCCGGTAGAGTCTTTCACCTCATCATTAGAAAAAAGTGTCATCTATGGCTAGTTACTATCGGGTAGTTGATCATTTGTAGTGGCACATAACAATGGGGAAGCATCAATGGGTGGAGGGAAAATCCTACAACTCTTGGGTAACACACTTCATCCGGTGGAAGGATGCCAAAATCCTCAGAGTAGTCACATCAATTCAATAATTGATCACTCTTGACCCTTCCAACCATCTCCAAGGAAATTTTCTCCAAGATAACAAACACAAAGGAACATTCTATCCTTTCTCTCTCAGCATTTAGGTGTACTCTATCCTTGATTGACTTTTTTTTTCATATACATTTCCATTATGTTTTATCCGAATTAAATTTCAATTTTGTATATCATTAGCATTGACTAGACTTATCTTTTTTTGCATGCCCATTCTTATCACGACAAAAGACAACATAAATGGAACAAATAGAAATCTTAAAACACAAAATTTTCAAGCAAAGACAATATTCAATTACAAATGCAATTATAATTTACTATGTACACAGTCACCCCTAGGGTTCTCATTCCCTCTTAGACTCCATGGTACACATCATTAAATTTCTATTCGGCATGCTATCAATTACAATCTTCTTTAGATTTCCACAAGATACACTCTTCCTATCTACTTTATGCTACCGAATATTCATTCACTAACATAAAGTGGGGGGTAAATGTAGACACAAAATTATGAACTTAGTACTATTACATCATGCCTCTAGTATGTCATTATATACATGATTATTAAGCAAGAAAACTATAAATTAACAACACTTTCTTTACTTTACATTGCCATTGGTTTATCTTTTGATGATTTTGTCCTCTACTTTTCTCAAATTATCCCTTTTCTTTTGTACATCACATAATGTGTTACCTAGCTCAATACTTCATGTTTTATCTTTAGATCTCCCAAACATTAGCACTAGTAAAGGACGGAGCACCCAAGAATTATTATCCCCTTTGGAAACTTCTTTCCTTTTCCCTTTCTTTCTTATGTTAAAATGTCACATCAATTGTTATCTTTTCTAAACTTCTATTTATCACTTTGGGTTAGCTTTTAGGGTTGTTAATGATAAAATTCAAGAAAATGAATCATATATACACATGACCTACTAATTATTCTAAGGGGGAATAAGGAAATAGGAACAGAAGTTATTATTGTTTATGTACTACTTGTGAAAAAGAAACACTTAAGGACTACATTTTTGTTGCATTATTCACGCATATGAAGGAAAAATTCTGAATTCCATCACACAAATCATTTTGGGAAAAGTAGTTATATCCCGCTATCTTGCAACTCGGTACAAGGGAAAACTAGCTTCAAGGGACATGATTCTATCACACACACACCAAAACTACATTGAGTATGAAATGTAGTCCATTTCTTGGTGGCAATCACATTAGAGTGACTATTGAGTCATTCCAACTCAAGCATATGCATATTTTATTTATTATAATGTGTGCTTGAGCCTTGTGCGATAGTTAGGGTTTTATTTGTAGGTATAGGTGGACAACGAAGTGGATGCGAAACAGAGTGAAGTAAACGCGTCATGATCATACCCAAAAGGAATCATATCCACACCCATTACTAGGACACTAGCGCTTGGGGCAGCCTTGTTCCCTTCTTGGAACTACCATCTAGAATATTTTTAGATCATAGTCCTCTAAATGAAGCACATATCATTCATATCTAGCATGTTCCATCATCATTCCAACCCAAATCTAGTATAGAAATGAGTTATCAACTAAGTCACTCTCATCCTCTCATTACTTGTACTTATTTTCCATTGTAGGTGTATCTTATTTGTTTCTAATATTATCTAATTTATCTCAGTCCTCTAAATAAGAAATAATTTTAGTTAAATCACTATCAAACCATATGATAAAAATATATGTAGAGTAAAAACTAGTCAATCAAATCATGTTCTTGTCCTAAATTTTTATTTTTAGAATATTTGAATGTTTTTGTATTTTTTGACATTTTATTCAAACATGTGGGATTAATAATGTATATCCTCATTAGGTTTAAGTGCATCTAATCGAGGACCAATAAAATTATAAAGTTTTAAAAGAAAAGGAATAGTAAGGTGATCATTATGTTTAAGCTCGTTTAGATTGAAATGTATTCCTCATTAATATAAGGGGTGCTCTTTGGTGCCAAGATATTTTTCCAATGTCTTATCTTTTTGGATATGCAAAAGAAAATCCCATAAAGTGATAATTAAAGTGTCATTTTGAGGTAATATAAGGTATTTCTTATCAATATTAATAAATTCCTCCATATGTTTCAACCATGGTTTGAATAAGAAATGTTAATCTAGATATCCAACTTTGTGCACTCATAACATTATTTGTAATATGTGCAGGCCACAAGAAATAAAGATGACAATAGATCCATGCTATTTCGGGAATTGGGAATAATTTTTAATAGTAGAAAAACTATAACCAAGTTGTTATAATGTCTCAATAGTACATGTATTTTGTTTCTCGTTTTTATTGACTAGAATATGTTCCCGATACTTATCATTGATATAGATGGTAGATGTAAAAATGTGATGGAACTTATAGGTACATAAGTTAAATATGAGTTAGGATATGGTCACTTAACTGATAATTTTATATTTCTTGAATTATCTTTGGTTATCTAAATCATGCCCTGATCTTTGGGTCTTTATACTTTATATATTAATGCATGGTAATGATTAGTGTCGTGGCCACTTTCACAATGCTCACTTCTTTTGGCTATTCTAAGAAACATTTGCACTGTACTACATAACCTTTTAATCATTTAATTGGAAACCTTTTTCTCCCTATTATAATGGGATCTACTATTGTGATACATATTTTTGGTTACTAATACTCTTGGGACATGTGACATGATTCTAGCTTTAAACCAAAAGTGTCTAACTTTATCAACAATGTTTACACTAGCTCAAAATTTTCAAAAACTCTAAAATATGATTGCATTATCCTTTTTAACTATATTTTTCTTTGAATATTCACAATATTTCACATAAACCATTGAAATTTCATCTCCTCCTTTGTATCTAATGCAAGATGTATTTGATGATAGATTTCATATTAAAAGGGGATATTATTTTGAGTTGGATTATCTCAAACACCCCTAATGGTTTAGTGTTTAATATCGAGCACAACTCAAGAGGCCTCAAACCCATGTAGTTTTCCCACTTATGTTTGTGTGTGTGCATATGAAAAATCATGTCAAATAATGTCTAATTTCAGTTTTTCCTAGAATCTCCATTGGTACAAACATGCAAATGTCATGTACGATCAAATGTATTCTTTTAGAAAATTCATGTGTGTATTGAAGTAAATGTAGTCAATCAGTGTTCCTCTTGTTAATTGAATGCTATTTAGGTTAAAATGATTTTAGGGACTTTTTTAGCATAGTGATTTCATGTTTGAATTAGGTACTATTAGTGCAAAAAAAAAAATGAATCACCAAGATCCAAGAAGATTAATAAAGCGACATGAAGAGTACTAACACTTAAATAAATCAAAATCATGTCGAATGTTGTTAACAACCTCAAACCATACCACTAAACCGATATTGTTTGGCTTTATCAATAGTGTCCCAAACATGTAGATAAGTAAAGAAGTGCATTAGACAAATCATGGATCATCCTTGTCATAAATTGGCAATGTTGAGAGATATAATAATGTTTGATCCCATCAAACAAGTCAAGAAGTGAAAGACCTCAACACATATGTCAATAAGTGTTTAATCTAGAGTGAAATTCTACATGTGCAAAGTCACGTCAAAAGTATTGTGTAAACAATTCTTTTACCAAATTTGGTTGTGTAAATTGGGACAAGACAAAATAGAATAATAAAAAATGATTAAATTCTAAAACAAAGAATTTGTTTATTGGAGAAAAATCACTATGCCAAAAACATATATATCAAACATTTAGAGAAGAGCATATAACATTTATTTGTTTCATTGAAAGTAATAAGGGATGAGACACGTACACGACATCATATTGTTTATTGAAGTGCATTATACTTAGTGTGTGGTGTTTTTAAATTGTCCAAAATCCTAAGGCCATGATAATAGGGGAGGGATAATACATACTTCTATTAATTGCCTATGAATTTATGGTTTTACAAAGTCTCCAATTAATGATGAAGTGTTTGGATCGCAAGAGCTAGTGAATAGGGTTGTCGAGTCCAATTGGACATTCGTTAATAGTGACTATAAACATACATAGTTTTTCCAAAAGGCTATAGTTTTGACATGATGACTATGTTTTGTTAATTTTTCTATGTTTGCTTCACCTTTCTCTCTAAATTTATATTGTATAAAATTTGTTTATTATTTACATATTTTTTGGAATTGAGACAAAACTGATTATATCACTCTTATAATCTTTTTATACTAATTATTTAATTTTTATATTCCAAATATATTTATGGATATAATTAAATGTCACATATAATGTTTTGTCTATTTAAAGGTTAGCGTAATATGACGTGATTAGTTGTAATTTATTATTTGTTTTTTTGGTAATATAAAGGGATCAACAAATACTTAATGGTTCAAAGTTTCAAAAAAAATAGGGATCTAACACAAAATAAATGCCACCAATCAACTTTTAAGACAGCATGCAAATGTCTCACTCTACACACTACAAGAAATAAGAAATCAAACACACAACCTAAACCTCCTAAAATAAAAACTAAATAAACCCAATCTTAAAAACTACTTGCAGTGCTTTATTACCAAAAACACGTCACTTTATGCACACAATAATGATCCATCCATTCTCTACCACCTACCCACTGCTAAACACTAAAAAATAAATAAAAAGAACTTTTGATTGTGGGGGTAGATATACTCAAAGCATTCATTGTCATGACACCTAACCCAATCTTGGCGTCGAAGTGGGTTGGTGGATACCATGTAAATCAGGTTATCTCAAAAATCAAAATTGACTCTTGCTTAATGTGGGGTATATTAAATTTGATTGCTCTAAAATTTCCAAATTTATTTTGAAAACATAAGTCGAGTCAAAACAGCAAATAATGCGTATATATGGAAATAGCTTTTGATTTGTACAAAACATTATTGGGTTTTGATATATTTGGTTTGAAAAATACAAAGCCAAAAAGTTGGTCGAGACGTGCACAAATAAGTCTATGTAAAATTGATTCAAATAAAGTAGATACATTGAATTCGCCATATGATATGACACTGAATAAGTTGGAATTATGGGAGTTTCAAGTCATCAAAACCATTAATTTGTTATAATTTGAATCTTGATTAATGAACATGGTGGTTGTCTTGTGCACCATAATAATTTATTTTTTTATATTTAATATTGAAAGTTAAATGAATCAAGTCAAGGACGGTTCATAAGTGATTTTGAATGATTATATATATTTTTAGTTATGCTTGCTGAACCAAAAGAAGGTGTTTATATCGATGTATATGTATTTAACATTCTAATCTGTTATATGTAATATATAATGTGAACACTAATTTAGATTGACTTTTATATACGCTTACTCAATATTATAATCTGTGATATGTAATTTACAAAATGAACAAATATTATCAATATCTATATAATTTAATGACGGTAATAATAAGTTATATTTATTGTGTCATAAATATTAAAGTATAAATCTTCAAAATATTTTAATTAAAACAACGAAACTTAAATTCAGATTTTAAGAAAAATCAATGAAATAAATATTTGTTAACACTTAGTATTGAACTAAAAAAACTAAATCTAGATGTTTATTTTTCAATTAAAATTTAAAAATAAAAATAAATACAAAATTATTTATGTAATTACATTATCATCTACTTTAACCGATTAACACAATTAACAATAAATTATATCCAACTTGCAAAACTTACTTTTCATTTCAAAATACGCCGCTAATGTACAAATATGTTACACAAGTTTGCAATATTTATCTTAATAGACTCAAAAAATAATAGTGAGTTCTTCTTTCCGTTTTTCAAGTTTAGTACACTAAAATTATGTTTTGTATGCAAAGTACAATATTTTTCAATCTCTTTCTCATTTTCCATTTTCTTTTATACATTTCTTAAATTACATAGATAATTATCATTAAATTGTATAAATTTTGGAATTGTTATATGAATTAATAAATAATCATTTTGAATGTAAATTATATGTATAATTTGTTTATATTTTTCCTTTGTTTCTAGTTAATTTTTTTCTAAAGGATAACTCTCTCAATCATAATTTTGTCAATGGTTTTTTTTTTTTTAATTGTATAAAATTTGGAAATGTTAGGAATTAATTGAATAATTATTTTGAATGTAAATTATATGTATAATTTATTATTATTTTTCTTTTAATTTTAGTTTTACTTTTTAGAAGGGTAATTTTCTATGAGTGAAAAAACTCTCTCAAGCATAACTTTGTCAAAGCTTATATTTTCTTAATGATATTTTTTTGTATTTTTCAATCAATTTTTATTGAGTATTTGTGTATGTATATATATATTGCCTGTATAGCAAATATATTAGTTTTGTTGAAACCAAAAAAATATGCACACAATTTATTTAAAACAAGAATTTTAATGTGGAAGCTCATAAATTTATTTAACAACTTGATTCAAATTTGCAGCATCCAAAGCTGCATTTTAAAGTCAACTATAAACCTCCATATGGTTTGTATGGGATATGAGGCTACGTTGATATCACCTAGGTGTCACATTTAGGGTTCACCTTAAATGGGTTAGGTAAACTCCTTAGAGCGAGCCCCTTAATTTTGATGTTACACAACCCACGTACACCTTCCACCATCTAAAATGCCACCAACCAAGTTATTTTAATTAATAATCGCATGTAGCATTTTCCTTTGATTTATATAGTTATATGTTTTTTAGTTATCTTAGAATTTTGAGTTCATAATTAAATATACGTTTTAAAATTTAATTATATGTTACATGTTTCTCAAGAAGTTGGATTTGAGGGAGCTTCTTGACTAGATTATTGACATGGATGAGTATTTCGAGTTTAAGGAGCTTAGTGGCCCCTAGAGGGTGAGAATTATATAGACCAAACTAAATGGTCATGTGGCATTATGGTGGAATGAAGTTTAGACTCAATACATAAGGAAAGAAAAGAAGAATAAATTTAAGTGGCACTAGATGGTCATAAAAAGGAATAGTAATGTCCTACTTGTTGACTATTAAACCGGTGTATTCAAGAGATTACAAAATATGTATCATGAGGAGTTGAGTTTTAAGGACCATACTAAGGAGTTCAACTAGAACACTATTAGATGCGAGTATGGCGCATATCTTTATGGCGGAGGAAATTTATTAGTTAGCCATTCATAATGAAGAGAATCTCATATGATAGAATCACGGCACTGGTAGAGTAATATTCATGCATGGCATAGGAAGAAGCAACATTGGAACATGCCAACCAAAGCAAGGAGGAAGTGTGATTGTGAAGTGATGTGCAAGTATAAGAACACCTATGAGTGTTGGACCATCTCACCCATATAGATGACATGTAATATTTGCTAAAGGAAGGGGATGAGGATTTCTTGAAACATTCTTTAAGTATATATAGATTCTACACATGGCATGTGAGTTCCCTAAAATAAAAAATTAAGAAAGTAGTAGGACCAAGGAGATCACACATGTAATGCACGAAGATTAAGATTTCATAAGATACATGACACATTTTAAATAACCATAACTAGGAGAATCTCTCATGATTAAGAGATTTTTTTAAGCTAACACAAAAATGGATGAATTGGCATACAATAATAATCTATTTTAGATGATTTGTGAATCTAGAGGCGAGTTATGTAAATATATTGTGAATAGTGGTAACATGAATAACTTAGTTTTTGTGAGATGGTATAGAATTTGGATTTGAAGAAAATATGAATTTAAACTCTTACAAGATTTCATCCCTAAAGAAGGGTCATTATATCTTGGGAATGAGAAAAGACTTTTGCAATTTTAGATAGGTGCATACCAAATGATTTTTTTTTCATAGTAAGGCCTTGGAATTGTGACTTTTAGACACTCAAATTTGGTAATTTACCCTTTGACATTGTTGGTTTTGACAATGCACTCTTACTAAGACAAACACACTCTTTTTATCCCCATTCAGTACATCCCAAGGTCTCTTGTCTAACTTGTTTATTCCTACACACTTTGGTATGTAGATTTTTTTTTAAAATTAAATGCATTAAGTTCATAGGAAAACTCAACTTAAATAGGATGTAACCCTCAATTCTCATGTTCCTCATTCCTGCAAAACCATACAACTTGTGATATCTGGTCCAAGCCAACTGTACAGTTTTGAACCAAATATCCTCCATAGATAATATTTCAATTACATATCATTCGTTGGTTCATTTACTCCTCCTTGGTTTAGTCCTTTCATAACATTATGCATTTGGAACCATATATAAGCAAGTTAAAACTACCTTGAATTTACACACATAGAAGTAATATAGCACTTTATTGATATATTCACTTTCTAAACTTGCAAAAAGGGACTCAAGGCTCACTAAACCTCATGCATAATCATTGGGGCATAAATCACTAAATTGATGAAGCATCATACCAGGTTACAGGATCATTCCCTCTCATAATTTGCATGCACCAAAAATTTCCATTCCAACCATTAGAAAGATCCAAACTCAAATCAATAATTATCAAGGAGTCTTCAATTTTCAAACTGTGTAGTTACATTTATTGAGATATCGCATGTCGGTGGATAACAACGTGTGGTTTGATGCATTATCAAAATATTGCGATGATAGAAATGCAAGGATCAGTAATTCAACCCAACTAATGTTTGTTTTGTAGGGTCTCCCACCCATGGCTAGAGTTTGAGGCCTCACTTAGAATATTCTTAAGGCGTCACATTATGAGAAAAATTAGGTTTTAAAATGATAAACATTCACATGTAAGAGACAACCTCAAGAAATTATAGATCCATATTTAGAGCAGGTCCAAAACCATATGGTAAGGTAAAAACCTTGTCAATGGTCCTATAAGATCTATATGGTCATGCACTAGGAATTTTCTAGTCACGAGTTCTAGGAAGGAAGCACTCTCGGGTCCATATCTCTCATTTATAACACTTTATACACCCGAACCTCTTAGATCCATCTCGTAATTAGCTAATTGCACTCATCCTAAGTTGTGTTTTCAATTTCATATCTTATGGTGTACATTAGTTACAAGAATTAAATTTTTGTTTTGATCTTCATAATTAATGTTGGAATTTAATTAATCATAATAACCTTATGTAACTCCCTTTTACATCCTTTTAGTTTACTTAACTCACTAAATCTAGATATAATCTAATAAGGGTGTAAAAGCATTTAGTGAACCCAATGTGAAGACTTGATCTTTCCATCAACCCTAATTATCTTAGGGTTCCTCTCTTTTTTTTTGTAAAATTCTTATTCTTGGCCCGATTATTATATTTTTTGTTGCAATAATGGCTTCCTCCCTTGATAAAATTATATAATTCCTTGAATATATAAACACTATAACATTTTGACCAATTTAAGTCACAATTTAAGTCGGTATTAACTTACTTTTAAGTCTCCAAATATGATTTTTTTGAATTGAAACTAGTTACCCTAAAGTCAAATTTAAAGTTACAAAAATTACTTAATGGTGAATTAAACTATGACTTCAAATGACATACATTAGAATGTCACATTGAAGACACTTCTAATGTCCCTTGTTAAGACATCTTAATGTCCTATCCTAATGTCACCCTAGTGTAACATTAAGGGAAATTAACTCACATCTTAACATGGGATATTAGAGTGTCTTTCAATGCATATTTAATTGTGTCTTAATAATTATGTTAGGGTTTCTTCAAATGGGTCGTTAGGATGTCTTCAAATGGTACGTTGGGGTAACTTAAAATGCAACTTAATCAATGACTTAAGACACAAATCTAGCTTCTCCATCCATTCCCCCTGCTGCTGCTCCAGCCACCCACCTCGCCTCTACCTCTAAAAGACCGGTCACCAGGGCCTCCAGGAAGCTCAACCTTGAGTCTCTTGCTGTGGAGAAGGAGCCTTTCGAACTTGAGATTGCACATGATCTTCTGAATATCAGCAGTGCCAGTCCCCAGGAAGTGCAGTTGGATAGCTCTTCAAAGAGGTTGGAGGCCTTAGAGGCTGAGATGAAACTGTTGAAGGATGAGGTCAAGAAGCTGGCTAAACAGAAAGGCAAGAAAAGCATGGAGGGGGAGGAGAACATTGATAGCAGTCAGATTGAGGACATTTATAAGAAGCTGACCTCCTTTGACTCCCGCTTAGGGATGGCCAAAACTAGACATGATTACATCATTGCCGCCCTTAGGGAAATTGAGGAGTTCATTGAGGGTCATGCCAAGAGTGTTTCCAACCTCAGCGGTGTCCCGGCTACACTTTGGGGCAACGAAAAAGAGAGCAAAAGAACCATTGAGGAGCTTGATAAAACTGATGCTGCCCACATGACTACTTTGGGTATGTTTCGTGCCTGGAAGAGAGTCAAGACCAGCATCGACAAAGCTACCAAGAAGTAGTATTGGTTGCTTCTGCTGCTTCTGTTTGTTTTTTTGCTTTTTTTTGCGGTCTCTTTACTGCTTTTTGCAGTAATTTTGTTGTTTTGTCTCGTTTGAGTAGCTATTTCTGGGCTACTTCGAGCTTCATTGTAACACTCGAGATCTTGATCCATTCTCTCTGATTCTCACTCTTATTCCGGCTCTTAGGCCTTCTTTTGTTCTCAAGGGTATAGTCCCTTTCAAAAAACTATTTGCCAATAATAAAAAAATTATGAATTTATAAGTATCTTTACATTCATCTTTACATTGACCTATTGTATGAATTAAAAATTGACACTATTTTGGAATTAAATGCATACTTTAATTGCAACAAGACATCCAAATTAGATTACGACACCAGCTTATGAATTTGATTTTTACCTTAGTTATGACTTAAATATATTAGGACCAAGGTTATAAATAACTATATAAAATATTTATTAATCCAAACATTTAACAAAGCAAATAAATGAAATAACACAAAGTGACACCAATTTAACGTGGAAAACCCCAATGGGGTAAAAAACCACAAATAAGAATTTTCCATATAAGAGAAACATTACACAATCTAGTAACTCCTTTCCTCACTCTTCTCCATGTTTTTACCCGGATGTGAATCCAATTCACCCGATTATGGCCCATAGCCATATTTATATAACCCCAAGGGTTATGAACATTTAAGTGACGGGTATACCCCTAGTTTAAATAAATTGATTTAATTAAAAATCAATTAACCATAAACTCATAGTTTATATTAAATAATTCAGAATATAAATATTCTAAATTATTTAATTATAAACTAAGGTTTATAACAACACTTAATATTATGTTCTAACACTCCCCCTTAATATTAAGTGGGGAACCATATGCCAACATTACTGTTTGTATAACAAGATTTACAAGTCCATAAACCATTAGTGAAGTTTTAGATTAACATATCACTTTTGAAGGATTTATAACACATTCATCATGCTCAACTTACCTTTTGGTATAAAAGGATTTAGAATCCATAAATCATAAGTTATGATTTAGGCTAAGCTTGATTTGTGAGACTACATCCCAGTTTCTCATGGAAAAATTCTTAAAATTGCATCTTTAGGAGCCTTTTATAATATAAGGAGCTCCTTTACAAATAAATGAAACACACTTTGGATTGTACATCATAAACTTAGAGTTATCAATTTACATAGATCATAAAAATATTTTTATAATGCTTTATACTAGAGGAGGAGTCATCAACCGATCATCCATTAGGAGGTGACATTTCCATGCACACTCCCTCTTAATGGAAACTCTAAAAGGCTAAGCATTGCATGAAACTTGTAGAACTTTACAAAGACACAATGGCTTTGTAAACATGTCTGCAACTTGATCTTCATTCGAGGTAGTATTGGAGATCTATATCACTGCAGAGAACCTTCTCTCGAGATAAAGTGCATATGTATCTCGATATGCTTTGTCCTTTGATGTTGAACTAGATTTTTAGTGAGAGAAATAAAACTCTGGCTATCACATAAAAGAGGAGTACTTCCTTTAGCTTCCATGTGCATCTCTTCTAATAGCCACTTCAGCCACATGGCTTCTTTTGTTGCTTCCATTGCACTTCTATATTCTACCTCAATAGAAGAAATGGAGACTATTGGTTTCTTTTTTATTCCAAGTAATGGCACATGCACCAAACTTGAACACATATCCAGTTGTAGATCTAACATAACATATCTAGTTGTTTCTAACCCCACCTTACCTTACGATCATACGTTAAGGTTTGAAATCTTTTAAAACCTTTACAAATATCAATGTGGTCTATATTATAAAAATTTATCGGACTTATATATATTTGTTTTGTACTTTTTAAACTATCTCGAGGGGACCATTTCTCCATCCCCACTTTCCTATGGGTGCTTTAATATAAATCAAAACATTTATTCACCCGGGCTTTATTTAATGCATTGAAATTATACCTAACTTTTTCAACACACTTTTTACCTTTTGACCGCTTTTTGATCAAAGGTGTACATTGTTAGAGAAAGGACCTCTTTGGAATGTGCATGGAAACATTTGCGCTAGTGGTATGGGAATTTTTAATCCCACATTCTTTTTGTTTTAGGCGGTGGTAGTATTTAAATAAGGGATGGCATGTTAACTTTCATGGCGTAGGCCACATCTAGTTGTGTTTTGTTTAGGAGTTCTAATCGGTGTAGTGGGCTCGGTCTTGGTAATATAATGAGGATCTTAACTCCTAGCTCGCTCATCCTTCAAGATAAAAACATACTGAGTTAGATTAATATAGTTTATGTATATCATATATATATGAAGAGGTTGTTGAAGGCTAATCAACTTAGCTCACCAAGTGGGTAGCCTAACTCGATCAAGCCAAATATATATCATCCCTATAGGAGAAATGCTCCATCAAATTTATTTTGTATTTGCTAAATCTTTATTTCTCTCATTTTTAATGTAATTTAATTTAACTTATTCTTTGTTTTAAAAAGTGAGAAAATTAGTTTAATTAGATGGATTAATTTTTTCGAATTGTTGATTTTACGACACGATGACTAATGATTATCGCCATTTATATGCAAAACTAAAAAAATCACTCACATTTCAATTAAATATTATTATGTGTTACCGCATGACCTTATTTTTGACATAAATTCATTGATTTTCATTGCAAGGCTTAAACAATGACATGGGGGGTCTTTGTTAACCTTGATTGTTTTTAATCCTCATTATTATTAATTATTTAAATTTATTTACATGAAAATGGGGTCTAATCATTTTATTATTGATAAATCTCATATGTTGAATGGGAATAATTACAACATTTGGAAAATTCAATTGAAGGTAGAATTCATGGCTCGCAAACTATGGGCAGTTGTGAATGGAACTGAGAAGGCTCCAACTCGAAGGAAGACAATAATCGTGGACAATATCGTTGGATATCAATAAAATTTGCGAAAGCGATGTACATTATTTTAGGAGATTGCGGGATGATTTTCTACTTCATATCAAGAATCAAGAAAGTCTAAGTGAGGCTTGGAATCAATTGGAATCGATGCACGAAGGTATGTGTTTATCAAAAACATTAAACTAATTTTAGAACTAATGACAACTCCCATGAAGGGAGATGAAAAAGTAATTAATTATTTGGCAAAAATTAAAAATACGAATTCTTAGTTAAATGGATGCAAGTGCAAATTAATTAAGGGTAAATTACTTTATATCATCATTATGTTGAATATTCATGAAAATTTTAGAAATTTCATTTCAATTTTGAATTCTAAATATCAAACTAAACAATACATCCTTCATTTTCAAACCCTTAATTCTCTCTAATTCAAGAAGAGCAAGTAATGAATTTTTTTGATTATACAGAGAATGCCACTCAAGAAATTCTCTCTCAAAAATAAAAAGTAAACTTTCTAGATTCATCAAAAATAAAAATTCAACTTTTAAACCTTCTAATAAAGACAAGAAACCAAGAAAATTAAAAGTTAGTTTTGATGGTAAATGTCATAACTATGGAAAATTTGGCCATAAGAAAGAATATTGTAAATCAAAAAACAAGTCAAATTTTAGAAATAAAAATGGAATAAATTAGATCAAAATCAAGATGAAAATGAAGAAAATAATCATAGAGCTAATGTAGTAACTCTATAAACTACATCTATCACCTCTAAATGAAAAGTATATGTTTATTTGAATATATTGTACTAAATTTATTTATTTTTTCATAGTTAACTCAGATGGTTTATTGAAAATAAACTAGAAGTAACTATAACTAAAAACATACAAAAAATGGCTTATATGTGTTTTAAGATTTTGCTTCATTTTTTTGGTAGTTTATTCAAAAATAGAACCATTGTTCCTTTTTTGGTTTTGTAATGCTAAGATCATCTCTTTAGGATCATGTATGACATGACTTGAATATGCAAAGGGTGCTTATATGGTAAGCTATCACCTTAGTCATTTTTGAAGCAAACTTCACATAAATCCATGAGATGTGTCCACAATTAGTGGATCATGTTTTTAGTGAATGATTTGATTATTCTTGTATGATTTGATTATCTATTCAGATATGTTATCTATTAGTCTTATCTCATTCTTTAAAAAGGAATTATAATAGATAATGAAGATATATATGTTTTTGATAAAACATTTCTAAAAATGTGATTTCTATAATATTATTATATGCATATCAAATGACACTTGGGGACACCTTTGTGTTTGTATTGGACACGTCCAATACTAATTGTATATAATATATTTTATAAGATTAATATGTTGAAAAATTTTCAACATATTTTAACATAGTTTAAAATTTTATAGAAAGAAAACTCACATTGTCTCCTACCTTAGAGCCAAGTCACACCTCCACCCCTCTCAAAAAATTGGTGTTTTAAAACTCTAGCTTCTAGGGCTATTAGGATTTATGATCATGACCACCTAAATCTTGAATTAAATCACCTAGATAAAGTTTTTAAAAACAATGGCTATAATAATAATTTAATCAAAAACACTCTTCAGAATGTTATCAATCCCCCTCCTAAGAATTTTAAACAAAGTGAGTCGAGCAGAAGAATCATCCTTCCTTATATAAAAAACACTATTGATAAAATATCATTAAAAAATAAAAAAATTACGAAAATGCTATCTTTACTTCTTTTTCAAACCTATCAACACCTTAAAAAATAATCTAAATTCCCTTAAAGATAAGATTGATGTTAATCTCAATTGTGGTGTCTATATGATAAATTGCTCATGTGGTAAACCATATATTGGAGAAACTGGTAGATCTATCAAAACTAGAATCAACGAGCATGATAAAGACATCAAACATGATCGAATTGATCGATCGACATTAGCTGAGAATTCTCTTAATACTAAACATTCCATTTGTTTAAATTCTTCCAAAGTCATTGCTTCCGAAGATAATTATGTAAAACATCACCTACGTGAAGCCATTGAGATAATGCATTATGATAATAATATAAATAGAGACAAAGGTTGGTTCATCAGTGACACGTGGAAACTTGTGATTCGGAACCTCCCCAAATTGGCTATGTGATTTACTATCTTGGCTTTTTCTATTATCTTTTCTCTTTATTTTTGAGTTTTATAAAAATAAAATATTTATTAAAATAAAATTTTAACCTCCTTAATAAAGTTAGTTAAATCCTAAATAATTAAACTCACTTACACCCCTCTTTCCCATTTTGTTACTTTTTCCATTCATTATTATCTTGTTGGTTATCCAATTCTTTTGTTAATTCCACATAATACCGACCTTGTAATAAATAAATTTAAATATAATTTTGTAATTATTTGAGTGTGTGTGTGTGTAAGATCAACATTCTTATCTTTACTCATAATACTTTCCTTGATGATGGGTCTAGTTTGCTAACCTAAAACGTCTAACTGATCTAAAATTATCACTTTGAGTAATCCAAATAAATATCTCAATGAAAAATTGTGAAAATCTCATAAATATAATTACTAAGCATATTGTTATGTTAGTTGTTATACAACTAGTGTTTAACTTTTACGAGATGGTTAAAAGTGAAATAAATAATGGTTTATACATGCTTCAAACCTTCCTAAACATCATCTTCACATCATCGTATGAACTTCATTACGATGATGTGATGAGATTTAGGGATTAGTTGGTCTCAATAACATCATGTACAGTAAATAAAATGTGACTGTATTATGTTTTTTTTTCAGTTTTATAGACCGTAACTACATCATTATTTGAAATAATTAGTTATATGAGTGAATAAGAATCTTAGAATGTTAAATTTTTGTAGCCCTGTAAGGTACACTGAGAGAAGAAGTGAGAAGCACTTGATGAATGGACCACTGAGATCAATGAAGAATGCCCTCTTTCACTTGAACCAATCCATGAAACATTGTCATGCCTTTCTGACCCTCTTGCACTTGATGATAACTTGAAACAATTTCACGCACAATGCAACCATGATGATCCTTCCACCTGGGAAAAACAAAGACTAATGAAATGTGAGACAAAAACCTTCCAACCTTGAGATGGGTGAAGGTAGGAGATTGAATGAAGAATGATTACAGTATTTTGATCAACCCATCCAATGAGATGAGAAACACACTGAGACCAAAATACAATTTTAGACCAAAATTGGGAACCAAGAGGGCTTCCTTACGCCCGAGTCACAATTCAACTTCCAATCCTCCGTAAGCATGAATTTTCCTTACCATTCCTATGAGGAAATATCCAAAGAGATGCTCACCACTCGATTTAATTTAATTTTTATTAATTTTATATATATATATATATATATATATATATATATATATGTAGAGTCACTTATTGAAATAAATAGTAAAATACAAGACAAGGGCGCACAGGCACACTTTAGAAGACCTCTTCTAGGTGCCTATGAGTACAAAAATGGTCAAAACTTGATATTTATTATGTCGCACAAGTGTTGCAAATAATCCCTTTGATCACATGTGTGTCACTCTTTGATCACCAAGGGTACATGTAACCTGCAAAATAGATATCACTTTGTAAAAACCCACAAACCGCATCAAACCTAAAAAAATGTAATATGGGGAGTCAAACTAACCCTAACGGTCACCTTGAGATTTAACTTACGAACAAGCCCTACACTAAATATCGACTCCATGTAGTTTTGGTGAGTGTGTGTGAGAATGATGCCTGCGATACCCATGTGCAAGTTTCACTTGATAGAGAACTATAGCTAAAACGTAGCATGTAATAGAATGTGTGGATGGAAAAATGAACTTTCCCTTCCTATATTTTGTATGCATATTTGTAGCCCTTATCCCTTGAATGGATGTTAGATGGATGCTTTGGAGTGATTTATGTGCCTTTTGAATGTAAACTTAGGTGATGATAGTAATGTTTAGTGTTTGTTCCTTTATTTTGAAAACATAACTATGTATTTATATGATTCCCTTTTTCAATTTTGTAATTGACAATTGGAAGGCCACCCATAAGTGAAAAATATGCCCAAAATGAGTGAGTAAGGTGAAAAGAGTTAGGGCGCGAGAGGGGATAGGAGCGCCTGGTATTGAGCTTTTGCCATGGATAGGTGCTTTGTGTCTGAAGCCATGAAATATAAACAAGTAAAGTTCTAGAATGGGAAGTAGGGTGTGCAAGACCAAATAAAAAGAAATAAATAAAGAAAAGAGGCCAAAGATATTTTTCAACCACTAGTTTTCTTGCTTATGAATCATGTAAATGCTAGCATGCTTTTAGGACCTAGAAATGTACCCAAGTGTGTGATTTTGTGTCTACATTTTCCCCAATTTATGTTGTTGAGTGAATACTTGATAACATAAAGTAGATAGAAGATGCGTGCACTGAGAATCATCTAGAGCATGTGGTGAATAGTGTGTCAAGTGGACAAGTGAAGCATGGAATGATTACAATGTAAAGCATGGAGATTAGGAAATGAAAGTGACCCTAAGGGTGAAGTGTATGTGTTGTGTTTTACCTGTTGTGTTTGTTCTTGATGTTGTTGTAGGTTGCTTCTTCTTGTGTATTAAAGATGGACTTGCAAAAGAATATCAAAAGAGTAGTCAAAGTTTTATATATGATAAATCTCAGCAAAATATGTAAAAGTATGTAAAATTAGTAGTAAAGGAAAAGTGTGCACTTGATGTAAAAAGAGTGTAAAGGGATAGAAAAATGTCTTGAACTGTTGTGAAGAGTGAGTGTTTTGGGTGATCTCATGTAAAGTGTTTTTTAGGATCTCACAGTTTTTTTGGGCAATTTCATGCCAAGTGTGAGTTTTGGGGCTATCTCACACCAAAGTGCAAGTGTTGGGGAGAGAGGTCTAGTTTTACTCTCCATCCATGACCTGTGCTCAATAATCACCACTACGGATGGTACGTCCCTTATTTGTTCCTATGATGTCTTGATTGTTCCAAATTATTTTTGAGTTGTACCTATTGAAGGAGATAGAATAAATTATTTGATTGGAGGATGGTGCTTGTAACTATAGAGTTTCTCTATGAACTACTATAGAATGTATCGATCGATAAGTTGAGTGTATGTGCCCCCAGACATTAGCATCTAAGAGAGGACACATGCACCCATGCCTACCTACCACCCGAGCTAGGCATTGGTGTCTATGTTTTGTGTGAGGACCCAAGTTAGATTTTGGGCCATTCTGTGACTGTGTTTCTATTCTATTTATGTATTGTGTGGATATTAATTATAGCTCGAGATGTTGTAGGGTTGATTTTTTCACCCAATGTATGCCCCCTCGTTTGGGGTGCATGAGACTTCACTAGGATAATGCAGCCCAAAGGATAGGACCTGATGTTGAGCTAAACTATATACCTATAGGGGGAGGGGATATGCATCATAGAAACCAAGGTACATGTAAACAAATTATCTAGTAACATGGGTTAGTAGAAAAATTACCAAGCATGTAATAAAATACGATGTAATAAGCAAGTGTGCAAACAAAGTGGATTGTGAAAAGATGGTTTCAAACATGGGACATCACTCACAATGTCACAAGATAATTAGGGTTGAAGTGGCCAAAAGCATACAAGAAGTGATCAAAAATACATATTACCTAGCCCACCAACAATAGCATACAAGTAGAAAGCAATGACAAGAAAAAATGTATCAGATAACCATGGTGGCATATAGTCCTGTAAGGAAAATGTTACACATGAAGCACCCATTAACATGTTAGAAAGATAAAAATTATGTCAAAGCATGTATGTATTAATGTAAAGTAATGTGCTAGTAATAATAGAAGTACTATATGATGAAATGATAAAACTTGTAATGTATGAGAAAGTAGATTCCCCCATGATCCTTAATGGGACTTATAAGAGTACAATACTAAGCATCATCATAGTATGTAAGGACCTATAAGATATCTGCATTCACTCTAAAAGAACAAGTGAATGCGCATATGTATATAGAAAAGATATTGACATACTAAGTATCCGTCTAACATGGGAAACAAAGTGTACATGTAAGTATAAGCAAGCAAGAGTAAGTGCAACCAAGATATACAATATGCAATGTATGAGTGTGAATGGGATGGTATACATGTGTCAATATAGAAGGAACAATGTTCCCCCTAGTGGATGTGTATGAGATGTGTATTGATGAGGTTCATTCATTTATAAAATACCCCTCAATAATCAAGAATGAACCATAGAATAAGAGTGCATCGGGAAATGGTTTGAGAATGTGCACTAGAAAGATAGATCATGAAGCATAGAGCGTGAAGAGTGAATGTGGTGAGGTTCATTTTATATTTAGACCCTCAACAGTCAAGTATGAACCATGTAACTAGAGTGCATCATAGGGTAATAATGATACAAGGTGTGTATTGGGAGGGTTTAAAGTGCTTAGAAAGATTAGACATGAAGCATAGCGTGTTAAGTATGCATATAGGTGTTAGGGACAATTGATAGTTATAGAAGGGTGGGAATTGCAATACCCCCAAAGTGTGTGAGTGATGGATTTTTATGTGGTGATGTGAGAAGGACCATGCCATGGTGGTGGAGCTTGAAATGTGTCTTGGCCATCAATGTAAGGATTAGCTTGTTTGAAAAAGAGAATTGGACGTGGAAGTGGAGTAGGGTGGGGAGGGATCTTGAATGGTGGTAGCTTATGTGGGATTGATAACGATGTAGAAAATTGAGAGGAGGAAGGGTTAGAATGATTTTTAGTGGATTTTTTTTCTTAGTTGAAATTCATAATGGTGCGAGAAGGATTGAGAGGAGGAGGGGATGGACTGATTTTGAGAGGTGGTTTCTTAGTTGGAATGGGTTGGATAGGAGGCTCTTGATTGACCAAAGGAGGAACATTAGTAACTATGGAATGATGTTCATTAGACATGGAAGGAATAGATTTAGGATCCCATTGGAATTTATCAATTGAATATGTAGTAGGATGTTGTGATGAAATAAAACCTTGATGCTCAAGGTGCTTGATTATTCATTTTAAAGCATAGAAATCATTGTCATTATGTCCATTAATTCTATGATAATTGTAAAATGGAAGACCTATGTACTTGGCAAGCCGATAAGGAGGATAACAATGAGTAGTTGGCAAGTTGATCAATTAATGAGTGAGGAGATGAGGAATAATATCATGTTGTTTAGCATTTAAATCAAACTTGAGAGGTGCTGGTAGTGGTATGACTTGGGGTTCACTTATATGAGCACATGTAGAGACATATAAGTAGAATGAGATGTAGAAGGAGAACTAGCATGGGCTTGAGAAACATCCTTGAGATGTTGGATTTCATCTTTAAGAGATGTAATCGTTGTTTCCATAGCTTGAATTTTGTCTTGAAATAAACAATGTAAATCTTGAATTGACTCTAAGATGGGTTGATTGGATGGAGGATTAGGACTGATAGATTCATCAAATAGATGATCGAAAATGGCACTTACTTGAGCGGGTGGCGTATTGTGAGGGAGATACATAGTGTCTAGGGATTTTTGGAGAACATCTTTGCAAGGTGGATGCATTTGAAGTAATTCATGCAAAGATATTTGAGGAATTTTAGGAGTCATGAAAGAAGATTAGATAGAATAATAAAAATGAGGATCCAAGTGTATGATCATGAGTAGGGTTCACTAAATGATTTAATTTAAATTGTATTAATTAAATCTAGATATTATAGAGTTACTTATTGAAATAAACAATATAATAAAGAAATGACACAAGCAAGCTAAGATGTAAATATGAAAACCCTAAGAAAGAGGTATAGAAAGAAAAACTTAACTGATTTGGACTTGATCTGAAGTGCTTTGGACTAGGAAAATTGTTGAATAAGAAGTGAACAATGTCGTAAATTTAGGATAAATTCTAGACTAGAGGAATAAGGCCGTACATGGGCGCTATGATAGGACATAGGCACCTCCGCACCGAAGACCTCTTCTAGGAACCTATGACTACAAAAATGGTCTCGAATCTTATCTTTGTTGTGTCACACAAGTTTTGCAAATAATCCATGTTGATCACCTATGTGTTTCTCTTTGATCGTCGAGGGTACATGTAACCTACAAAATAAATATCACATGTAAAACCCACAAACCACATCAAACCTAAAAATAAATATGCAATATGGGGAGTCGGACTGACCCCGGTGGTCACCCCGAGAGTGAACTTATGACCAAGCGCTACACTACATCTTAGAATCCATGTAGTTCTGGTGAGTGTGTGTGAGAATGATGCCCTAGGATGCCCTTGTGCAAGTTGCACTTGATAGCGAGATGTAGCTAAAATGTAGCAATGTAATAGAATGTGTGGATGGAAAAATGAACTTCCCCTTCCTATGTTGTGTATGCAAATTTTATGCAGCCCTTCTCCCTTGAATGGATGTTATATGGATGCTTTGAGTGCTTTAGGTGCCTTTTGAATGCAAGTTTAGGCGATGATAGTAATGCTTAGTGCTTAGTCCTTTATTTTGAAAACACAACTAGGTATTTATATGATTCCCTTGTTTAAATTTTTAATTGACAACTGGAAGGCCAACCCATAAGTGAAAAATATTCCCAAAAGATAAAGAGACATAAAATTAACGAGTAAGGTGAGAAAGGGTCAACGACTCCTAGAGAGGACAGATCACCTAGGTTCTTCTATCTTGGTTTTAGTGCTTTGTGTCTAAAGCCATGAAATATACACAAGTAAAGTTCTATCTAGGAAATATGGTGTGCGAAGACTAAATAAAAAGTAATAAATAAGAAAAGAGGCCAAAGATAGTTGTAAACCACTAGTTTTCTTTCTTAGGAATCATGTAAATGCTAACATGCTTTAAGTACCTCGAAATGTACCCAAGTACATAATTTTGTGTCTATAACCACATAGTCATAGGTGGAGATTTGAAAATGTTGAGAAGTACCTCTCGAAATGGGGACTTTCATAAATAGATTATTGTTTACCGGGGTGAGGATCTCATGAGGATGGGGCCAAATTACGTGAGTTGAAAACACCTTCCTAACACCCCATGTTGTGTTTTGAGTGATAAAACTTCTCCTCCATAGGAGAGCACATTTTTGTCCCCCATGTCCCCTTGTTGTTGGAAAAAAGGGACAAGGGGACATCATACCTCCAAAAGTCCACCATGGGTCCATTCATCATGAAAAAGTGGTAAAAATGAGTTATCATGAGTTGAAATCATGTTTCTAACACCTCAAGTGATGACTTAAGTGACATAAATGTTTTTTAACTTCACAATTCACTTCCCTGACCAAGATGTCACCTAAGTGGAAACATGCTTATAGTATCTGGACACCTCTTTTCTCAATTTATCCTCATGGAAATAGGTTTCCTCCTCCAAATGGAAGGATTGATCCCTGAATGATACTTGAAGGAATGTTTGAGGGTGAGATCCATGTTCTTGACCTCCAAATTCATTGAAGCAATGCAAAATCCACTCCCTAAATTACAAGATGTGAGCACATCACCAAGCATTGATTAATTTTTAGAAACACTCTCAAGAGATATGCACCATTTGTGAGCTCAAGATGATTGTCATCACCACTCATGGTTATCCTTTCTCATCATTCTCATGATGATCATTCCCTTGATGAATTGAATTTCAATGATGTTCTTGATGTTTCATATCCTTCACAACCTCATGATTCTCTTAATTGTACCCATTGTCCAAACTACTGTAGTTTATACACCATTGACACCTAATCTATTCATTGTCATGATTTGATCCCCATGATGTCCATTTTCATTAATTTCTTCAACCAAGATGAATCCTTTTTTCCACAATTAGGATGAGGCCCCTCTTTTTCCCTTGTACCATGGGGGACAAAAGGGACAAGATGGGGACACCTAGGACACCTGGATGTCTAAAGTGCAACTTGGGGAGGAGGATGAGGTCAAAATTTTGTGTCCATCATGCCCCCTTGTCCCCTGGGGGATAGAGGGGACACAAGAGTGTCCAATGTGTGACTATGCCTGATTTGGAAAGCCAAATTTTCCTTAGATGTCTATTTTTAGACACCGAGCTTGAATTTTTCACCACATGAGCTTAGGAAAATGTTTCGAGTCAAATATTATATGATTTTGACTCAAAATCACATTTAAATATCAATGTAAGCATTCCTAAAATTCATTTCTTCTTGAAACTCAAAATTTAGGGCCTATTCCTTCTTAAACTAAGAGGGGCAACTGAAGAAGTTTGAAATATATCAGGAAATACTTAAGCCTTAGATAAAATTTGATATTTCCCCCTTGTAGAGGATTCCAATATATTTTTTATTCATATTTTTTTCCTCTTAACTCATTTGGGAACTCCTAAAATCTTCCAAAAAAGAAAAAATTCATTGTTGAAGCTCTCATTCCTTATACCCTAAATACTTGTTGTTGAACAGATGGATCTTGAATGAGATTTTCTTTCCTAAATTACTTCAAACACTTTCAATTCTCTCCAAAACCACCCTCGATGATTTATAATTTCCCTTAACATTGCGGAAACACACAACAATAATGAGAAGGATAATGGAGAAAGGAACTATACAACACAAAAGCTAGGTGATGGTGATGGTGATTACACAGGGATTTCACGAGTGCTTTGTGTAATAGTTGAGTTGTATAATGCACTTCAATTAAAAATTGAAAGAACACAATGTGTGCATGAAGTGATTTAATTCTACCTTTTGAGGGTTAGAGTGACAAGCAAGAGAGAGATGAGATGAGTCACACAAACAAGTGAAAATTTTCAAGGGTCATGAAGAAACACCATTGTAATAGCTTTAGGATTTTTTTTTTTTGAAATAGTCCAAATAATGGGAGTAATATTTTTAGATGTCGTCTCTGAAAGGATTTTCAAATTAATAAAAACATGTACATGTGTTTTGATTTGTTATGTATTATAAGGTGTTTCATGATTCCATATATTTGACCAATTTTTGTTTCCTTTGATAGTTGTGAGGTATGTAAAATCTAATTTTGATGCGTTATAACGTGCACACATTATAGTTTGTATATGTTATAATGTGTATGTGTTACTTTAATTATGCACACAAACCAAGATTTTATAGGCTTGGAATTGCTTTGGTTTCCCAAACATGAGTCTTGACTCATTATAACACACCTGTGTGATTTTGATTAAAATGTAAAAACTCACCTTTCACCATGATAAATCCTACAAAAATTATTGCAATCTTTCTTAAAAATTTTCCTACAACGTCAAGAAAACTATCCTCTTTCTAAATATATACTTTTTATATTTTTGACTATTGTAAGGTTTCCATTTATATTTATTTCAAACTATGTCTTTTATACCTCTATTTTAGTGATTTTAGATGTTTATTTTTAGTTATGTATCTTTCGTTTCACTTCTCCAAATTGAAATATATAGATATAGATATAGATATAGATATAGATATACTATATATACATATACATATACATTTATACATATACATATACATATACATATACATATACATATACATATATATTATACATATATATATATATATATATATATATATATATATATACATATCCAAACTAGACTAATTCTATACATTTTCAAAAAATCTAATTTTCAATATTTTTGAGATAGTTAGGAGGGCATGGTTAGCTATTCGTTATTTTTTATTTTCAAAATATTTGTACTTGAAAAATCATAAAAAAATTCACTAAAAATCTATACCAAACTAGATGCTCTTATCTATCTTTCTACCAAAGGGTTTTCAAAATACTAAATAGTGCTCAAAAATGGGGGAGGGGCACAACCGACTTGTCTACTATGTTTTTTTACAAAAACAAGAGCACCTATTGACATTTTAGATCTTTAACCCACTTACACTTAACCATTTTTATTAAAAATAGTAGTTTAGAAACTAGACTCGAAATGCTACAATTCATGTTCTTATAACATCTTCAAATTTTGAGTGTAACTATCTCAAATAGCTCAGACAAACTATATTTTTTATTTTTCAAAAAAGTGTCCACTTAAGACCCCCTTTTGGCCCACCATTTCCATGAACTTTCCCTACGTAAATAGGAAAATAGTAAATATCAAATCAACCTAAAGTAAAGGAAACACTTATAACGAGAATCCATGAGATATTAGGTATAAAAACCAACATTGAACTTGGAGGCTTCACTCCCACTTGTGATCACATGATAGTGAGGCTATTTCACACATTCTAATATTCACACACCACCTCTTTTGTTCATGTATTTTCCATATTATTACAACATTTTTAGATAAAAGTTTCTCCCCATTAGGAAGACTAGTAAATAAATTAAAAAATGATTATTATTATCCTTTGAAGGACAATAAAGAAAAAAATTCCTCTTAAATAGTTTCATATGATTCTTCAAAGTAGTATTGATAAAAACATGGTGAAACATAAAATGCTAAAATAATTTTACATGTAATATTGTATTGGTGATAAATCCAAATTTATGATTATGGTTGTCTCCCCAAATATCAACTACCAAATAAAATATCTCCAATGAAATTAATGGAGAAGATAATCTAGAAGTTTTTATATAGCATTTCGTAGGAAAAATATCATAATAAGGTCAACCATAGGAAGGTGAAAAGACACGCTTAATATATTCAAATTGAGAGTAGAGTTGGAAGATAAAAGGGGCAGGACTATACAAATTATAAAGGATCGTAGTCATTCTAGCCCTAGCTATACGGTTTTACTCAACCTTCTTGTGATGTAAACTCAAGAGTTTTATCTTTGATAATTTAATTCATTTGGATGATAAATAATTACTTAATGAATGATATATCGAGTGTGGAGATGAGAAATTCAAGAAATAACTAGGGAGATGTGATGATTCATTAATAAGTATATAATTGTGTCCCACTTTTTGTAATTTTCATACCTTCAACAAAATATGTCCCACAACCAAAACTTGACCAAACATGTATTTTTAAGAGATAAAATATATAGCAAGGAGTAGGGCATCTATAATTTACATTATTTTTTTAATTTTTGTTTCTATCTTAAATTTGATGTTCATTTTATCGTCACTATGAAAAATGTTATTTAAAAAAATCCTAATATCCTAAATACAAAGTAGGGTTTGGATCTTATTTTTCCATACACATTAATATAGCTAAATTGAAAACATTTTCACCATTCAATAAGATAAAATGAATAAGATGATAATATTATTAATAATTATGATGGTAGAGGTATTCAAATTTAATTTAACAATCATGTATCTTTACTTTAGGTCTTCAAACATTTCTCATTATTATAGAACTATGGACATATTTTTGGGAAACTATTCTCCTTTGTTGAAGCCCTAATGTGGTAGCAATGCCTAGCAAAAAAATTAATATAAAATTATTACCTAATATTTTTAGTTTGATTTATCCTTTCCTTCTTAAATGAATACCATGAAGAACACTTTGCATGAATTTTGAAAAATATTAAGGTGTTTTACTAAGGTTCTCAAATTTCATACAACATGTTCACATCTAGTTTCTTGTTATTATAAATCCATCAGTGAAAATTTACATTTAAATAGGTTTTTAAATTTAAATTAAGATCATTATTGGGGCATAAACCAACACAAAATAGGCGTGATAACTATTTAAAATACCAAAAATATAAGGAAATGAAAACTAGGGTCAAAAGGTAATTAACCTAATTCATACGATTCTCAAAAATCCTATGGAAAAGGTAAATTCATTTATCTCGGGCCCTTTTAACCCTAAATTTTATCTCCACTAGGTTTATGGCATTCGTTGTCAACACATTTGTTTTGTGTTAACTTGTGCATCAAAATCCTAACAAAAATAAGTCTTACTTTTGTGGGACTTTACCATAATTTTGATTTCCCGAGAGGTTTAGGTTTTTATATAGATTTACATATGTTATATTACATTTTATTTAATCAAGGACAAAATACTTATTTCACTAAATAGGAACTTATTCTAATCCAAGCAGCTAAAAATATAGCCAATATTGGAATCTAATATTACTATTTTTGGATTCCAAAATGTCAAATATTGGAATTATCTACACTCCAAAATCACACATATTGGATTCCAAAATCGCACATATTGGATTCCAAAATCGCATATATCCAGAATCACATATATTGAATTAATTGTACTCCAAAATCACATATATTGGAATCCAAAAATCAAAATATTGGAATTTGTTAATTCTCCTTCCAAGTCCAATATATTTGGTCATGATTTAAATTTATGAATATGTGAAAAAAATTTAATGATTTCAAGGAATCCAACATTGATCTGAGAAATAATGCTTGACGTGTCGCTAGCCCATATAGAATATATACATGTTCTATTTTATAAGGGATAGCGTTTTAGGCTTAATGATTACTTTGGAATAATTCTCTTATCAGTTTTAAGATGTTTTTAAGATTAAACTATGCAAATTTGAATATTTCAAATGTCATTCAAGAAGTGGCCGCTAGGCTAATGACATTCACGAGATGTGAGACACTTCTAGATTCAATTACTATGGTTTGATTGAACCTTGGGGAAACTAGAGAATTACCGAAGATGTTATGAAGAAACTTAAAGAGGGTGACAATTCAATTTAGGAGAATGTAATTAATTATAAAACCATTCCAGATATATTTTCATATTTAAATTTAGATCTCATATTTACTTCATTTATTATGGTGTGATTGAACCTCAACGCAACTAGAGAATTTTTGAAGATGTTATGAAGAAATTAGCAGAGGGACGATGATCCAGTGTAGGAGAATGTAATTAATTGTAAAACCATACCAGATATATTTTCATATTTAAATTTAGATATAAAATCAACTATAAGAGACATGGCATAAAAATTTTCATATTCAAATATGGATATGAACTTATTTAAAATTAATTATAAAACTATCCCATATATATTTTAGTATTTAAATATAGCTATGAAATAAATTGAAATTCCTTTACTAAAGGTAGGTAGAATTATAGTAAAAAAATTGATGAATAATTTGAATTTATAATGTAACATTATTCCCAAGATGGGCTTCCAAATCAACAATACAAAACATAGTAAAGCTCCAAAAAAAATTCTCCCTATAATTGTTTTTGTGATCTAATATAATCTCCGAACATATTTGATGTCCTTCAATTAACAATAAAGACCGCAACACATATAACAAGTATGTGTCTTCTGACTTAAAATCTATGTTAAATTTTTCAGCAATTATGTAGTTTGTAACATCATTGAACTTGTTTTTCTCTAAAGATTCATCTACAAGCACTATATTTTTACAATTGTACGATGCATTAAACCACGACCAAACGGAGTTAAGATTCTTGAGATATAATTTGGGATTCCCAAAACCTTCATAATCGGAGTGTTTGGTCTCGACGCAATCTTCTTGTGTAAATATGAACTTGAAGCTTGCAACCTCCAGTTGATGTTTTGAAGGAATGAAGGCATCATGTCATCAACATTTTACTTTCTTGTCGATGTTCATATTGTTATGTTGAAATGTTTTTGCACCTTGCGCAAAACTCTTTCACAATAGGTTTGAGAAAATTTTAAAAAATCAAGCTCAATGCCACCAAAATTTTTAACTTGTTTAAATGTCGAAGATGCCTTGTGGAGGGTGTGTGCCAAAACACCATTTATATCTGCAAATGAAAAAAACAAATCAAATGGTTGAGGGCAGTGAATCAATTAAAAATTAAAAACAAGTCCCTTTTGATATTGTTATATCAAAAATCAAATGGTTGTAGGTGGTGACAAAGGTAAAATCTAAGGCGTTCCTCATTTCTTATTATTATACTAGGAATATTTTTGTGAAGAATTTATTTGAATAAAATGTAATGTTTTAACTACAATGAGTCTTTACATACCGTATTTTAGTTATTTCATTGCATTAGAAAGTGGTATATGTTTTCTAATATCAAGCAAAACTAGTATTTAAGCATGCTCTAATTAATTTAGGAATACATATTTCATTAATAAAAACTGCTCAAAGATTTGTTACATTAAATATTTTCTATTAATTCACATTTGCAACTTATACACTCACACTCTGAACTTATAATTAGGGAAAATTTAAATTCTCCCAACTTATAATCGTACAATCGTAATTTAAATAGTTACGCAGAACCATCACTAAAACATATGAATGTATTTTATTTACAATGTTAAGTTATATCATCACAATAACATTTTGAAATGCTAAATTTTTATTTAGAATTTAATCACTCTAAATATTTGATGCCCTCTACCACATTCAATCCCTTTGACACTATTAGTGATAAGTCTTTCTGCAAATCAGTCATCAACCACCTATCTTTTAAGAAATTTTCTCCTCTACTTTTCATCTCAACCATAAAATTTACTAGAGGGTTTCCTTTTGCACCTAATATAATGAACATTATGTCTTCAGAATTGTAGGGGACATTGTTTCTACTCCAAACCTTTTCTAGATCTTTTATTGCAATTCCATCAACCATTTTGCAATGTTCTTTTCCCCAGGTGATTACTGGATTCAAGTCAGTTGATAATTTTTATTGAAGGCCTTTGTCATCTTTTCAACATTAGATGAAGTGAGTTTGTCTGACCAAAATCCCATTTCATTTTTTTATAATGAATTTATAAACTCTTTTAGGCCACCTCGCACGTTGATAGTATCCCTGACGGAACTTGAATGTGATGTCCCCTTAGGGTGATTGTTATTTCTCATACAAATGAGCCCGCCAAATATAAAATAAGTAAGTAATTCTTATGGCTAATTACAGGGAAGTAAATAAAAATTTTTAATCGGTCTCATATCAATTCTAACTAATGGAAAAAATCAACCTTTTATCTTGTGGCTACCATTTATCGGTGGGCCTTACATGTAGGATTGCATATTCTTTACCCATGGTTAGATCATTTGATGAAAGATCTATTTCAAACAATATTAATATTATTAATATAACTATTTTTATGGAAAATGAAAGCGTATTTGAAAAAAACATACTGAACTACGTGGTAAAATGGTAAATTCAATATTAGCACTTTAGGTAGCTACCACTTACCGACTAAGCTTCTGGCTTGGCTTGCATAGACCTTACTAGCTGCTAGTTTTTTTAATGCAATATGTATTACAAACAACAATAATCAATTCAAAATCGATTTCATGTTATCACAAATGAAATCATAATTTAAAAGCATATTGGTCTCCATGGTAATATGGTAAGTACAAATCAAAATGTTATATGTATTCTGAATGAATTGTAGTGCTTCTAGGGTTCATTTATATCCATTGAACCACCCATTGGTGGACAATAATTTTGAGATATTGATGTGGATTAGTGACCGCTAGGCTATGCCATCATTGGCTAGAATAAGCATAGATTCTAATGTTATGTATCATTATGTTGATACTAATGGTTTATGTAGAAAACCAATAACCTGAAACTATAAACTATGTAGCATTGGATGCCACCATGAACTTTTGAAATAGGTTATTTGGTAATTCCTTCTTTGAAAATGGTTTCACTTCTAGAATTAGCTGATATCATTTTCTATAACTTTTTGAGCCTTAGAAATGGTTATGTTAAAAATATGCATGGCTAACATACTTGGTTTTGTCTGCATATTCATGTTGGCTACCACCACGCACTCCACTGTTACTTTCTCCAAGTGTTGGTCGTTTGCATAAACCATTAATTTTTTTATAAATTTGTGGGGCTTAGTAGCGGTTCTTATTTATAAATGCACATGACTAACATACCAATATTTTCTTTCATATTCGTGGATGATGTGGTTAATTTCTCCTCATATTTGATCGAGTTGGTGAGCACTGAGCATAGAGTATTGTCAAAAAACAATAACAATGGCAATTGAAAATAGAGCTCATTAAACATATTTATAAATTTATTGAAGGTCAATCACCATGATGAGTTGGTTACAGCATCAAGTTTGAGGGGTTTGTAAATCAATTCCTATTGTTCTTTGGTTTTCTACGTAAATAAGAAATGTGTAAGTAGCTTTTTTTGGTTGAAATACTTTTAACATAATCACATGTTCGAGTTATATTTTGGTATGAACCTTTCTTCATATGAGAATAGTAATGTTTCAAAAACATTTCCTAACTATGTGTCTCAACAATAAAAACAATAGATTGATTAGATTCAACTAATGCACATAGTGTGACACTGTCATCATATAACACTAATATTATAAAGAATCCTGGGAACAACATCGAGTGAACATCTCAGACTAGAACTCATATGATCACTCACAAGGAAAAGGATGTTTGTTTCCTTTTAGGCCAATTTTGCTTGCAGTTATCAATTTTGTGGAAGTTTTTCCATCTAATCCCTAGTGAATTATTCTCTTTCATCATTGTTATCATCATAGTTGTGCACTCCAGTTATTGTGTACATAAGACACAAAATTTTAAATTACCCGTTGTTATCATAGATTTTGTAGCATCCATCCAAAATTGATTCTTCACTGTCTTTAACCTTTTCCATGTATTTTTATTGTTTCTCTCAACATTTTTGAATATTCAATTGGTATGAGAAAAATAATAATACATTCCAGTGCATTGGTTCCAATAACTATTAGCATCTCCATTATTTCTTCAAAAGAAATATCATTAGACAAATTGCAAAATTAACGATAACACATTCTGCATTGAAAGGATTGGTGGCAGGAATAGCTACTAGAGTTGATGAAATTTGGAATGGGTATGCACATTGACATAAAATTATTTTTTTCTACCATCCTTTCTCGGTATATTGTCTTCCATTGACACCACATAGTTTTCTAATATTATCTGAGCCTCGATGGGAAGAACTTCTTCTACCACCTATCCTTTTTTGTTTAAATTTTTTTCCCTATGTGGGAATCATATTTTCTCTTTCCTTTCCTCTCTTCACCCAATAGTACAAACAATGGAGGTAGTGTGATTCATGAAATTTAACTTTTCAATTACATTGGATTCACTACAAGATGTCAATAGATCAATATTTGGATGTTTTTCTTTAAAATATTGTAGAACTTTTTCTCTCATTTTTTTGTCTCCTTTTATTCTTCGGTAGTAAGAATCAAATGTCTCTATTATTATGCCTACCTGAATAGGGCCAATTAACCAGACATCCCCTGATTTTACTTTATCTTCTAGTATTGATAGTTCTTCATCATTCATTCCTTTAGTAGCCTAAATGAATTGGTTGTGAATATTTCCAATGAATTAGGCTAAAATTTATCCTAATTATATTTAATAGGTGAAAAAGCAAGGCCACCAGATCTAAACAACTCAAATTTTGTAGTCCATTTAGTCCATATATCATCTAAAAATAATAGAAAAGTCCATTTGTCATATAGATTGTTGGTTATGTCTGTTTTGAAAATCAAAAGGCATTGATTCTCAAAGTTCTACATTCAAAGGAAAATTATATGTTTTATCTTTTTATATAAGGAAGAAAAAAATTTAATAACAAATGCAATAAAATTAAAATACATTACCCTCCATTCCTCTATTTTGTTTTTCCAATCCGGGATGTTGAGGACATCCAAGTGATTTCCAAATTGATCTAGCTTTGTACAAAAATCAATAAACTTGGTTTCTATCCAAGTTTTGTTCACTTCATTCTATTGTTTATAAATATTAGTAATGGCTTCGTTAGTTGCATTTGCAGAAAGAATGCAAGCCCTTCAAATTGTAGCCTCTTATGTAAAGACTTGTAAGTATCTGAGCCCAAAATATTTTTTGTGCACATATTGTATGCTTTTTGTCAAGTATATAAAATTTAACATCATCCCTTTCCAATTATTTCAGATCTTGGAGCACCATAACCTTATTCGTAGACTTCAAGAAGGGAAGAAGAATTGTGTCTCTCTATGTAGGAATAACATTTATCAACATGGAGTGCACAAGAAGGTCAACATTTTCATCATCTACAAGATGATATTAATACTCTGGAGGTGTTATATGGCACTTGGAAACATTTCACCACCATTGAACAAAAAGTAATCAAAATGTTTCTTAGTTGAAGGTTTTTTTTGAATATAGTGGTTGTTTTCTTTAGCAATGCAGCTGATTTAGTATTCTTTTTCAACCCATGCAACTTTGATTTGATGGATCAAGCTCCAATTTATCCAAATATGTTCTCCTCAACATAGTAAATAACTTGGCATGTTTAGGAGGTGAAAGAGAACCTTTTCTATTCAAAAAATGAAAAATGGAAGAGGTTTTATCACTTCTATACAATTTTCTAAGTACTATAAGCATGCCATTGTGAATGTCTTCTACATTTGAACAACCAGTTTTGTCTTTATCTACTAACAACCCCAAATCCCAACCATATGTTGAACAAGATATATTGTGTTTTTTTCTTCTGAGGCTTTCATCTCTCGTTTCCTAAATAAAGAAACATCCAACTCCATATCAAAATAAGACACTTATTATTTTCATAGTCAATGTGTTCGACTTGAACATGCAAGTATGTACAAAATCAATGACTGCATAGGTGTTTCATCAAATCACTACACCCTCGAATGGCCGAATGTGAACAAGATGTTCGGTGTGATTGGGACACATGGGATCACCTCTCAAGCTGTGGGACTTAGGCTCGAGGTGAACCTCCGGAGAAGTTCAGCTTCCTCTTCCTAAACTAAGTTTTGTACTACTCCTAGTGTAATAAAATGGTTATCTAGTCCTATGCTAACATTTTCATGGGGTTTTAGGGAAAGAGATTTACATAAATGAAACTATACTAGGGATGGTGATGCACTAAATAAAGGGTGTTGTTAGACTCAGGAAGGGTTAATTTGAAGAGGGTGTGTGCACCACAAGTCAACTTCACCTACTGCAACTTAGAGAGGGTACAAAATACCACAAACTAAGAAACATGCATTCCCTTTGTTAAACTCTATCGACGAGAGTAGATTAGATCAGTCTACTAGTGAAGAAGGATGAACTTGAGAAGGGTGAATAGACACCACAACTCAACTGCATGCAATACTCCACCACTCGATAAGCACAGAACTCCAAGAACCTGCAATAGAAATGTGAACTTACATAGTGTACCTGTAAGCATGAGAAAAGGCACAAAGAAGTATAGAAGGATGAAAGGACCAAGATTAGTCACAAAACACACACTTTTATTACTTCAATAACATGCACAATGCATCATACATTCAGAAGAGGCAATGGTTGCCATTACAGTCTTGAAGAGGAGGCTTGAAATTTCTCTCAACACACAAGGACAACTTGCAGAAGAGAGAGGACTCTTGAAAAATTGCACTTGCCTAAGATGTCTAACTTTCCAACCTATCTGACCTATTGGAACCCTTTGGAATGAGCTTCCAACTTACATTTATAGAATAATATGTGAGAGAGAAGAGGAAAGGTCATAATTACATCCCTAAATTGAAGGTACATGATGGTTCATTTATTACAGTTGGTTGAACCACTTTAGAAGGTTCCATCATGTGTCATTAATGCCTGGTTGACCTAGTCTTCTCAATTAATTAAAATAATATTTAAATAAAATATTTAAAATAATAATTATTATTAAAATATTTAAATAAAAATATTAAATTAATTAAAAATAATTGTGGGACCCCCATTGACCAGTTTGACTCAAGAAGGAGGGGTCATGAAGAAAAGGCAAAAAATGAGTCCAACTCGGTGGTTGGCTCATCGAGCCAACTCATTGAGTTGGACTCAAGTCTTCTACGCCGCACTGAGTTGAGTGTGTAACCGCACTTTTGCAGTTCCTTTACAAGAATCGAGCTCCTTTTCTCTTATTTTCTCAAGTTATCCGAGCTACTTTACGTATTCCACCAGATCCCTTCCATCGCATGAAGCTCGCGACTTGGCTCTCACGAGCCCCAAGTGCTTTCACTATTAATAACTCTCTAATGAAGCCTTTTTTATTCTTCTTGGGCTCCATGACACATCCAAACCTCTCAATCTCATTGGCTCTCAACTCAAACCAACTTGTGTAACCACCAAGTTCTCCTAAATCGAGCTCGACCTTGACTTCTCTGCTTCTAGCCATGTCATTTGACTTGTGCCAAGATCTTGGTGTCAACTAGTGACTCAACTCAACTTTACCCCAATAAAAGGCTTGGTGAATCCATTTTCTTTTACATTATTCAACACAGACCAAGCTATCTTTGGAATGACTCATTGTTTACCTTTTACCGCTAACTATAAACATCGTGGCCAAACTAATCATCGTTCACTTTTACTCGGATCATGCTTCGCCTAATGAGTCTTGATCGAGAAATTCCAAAACTCCTCTTGAACATTATTGAAGTGAGCTTCCTATTATGAGCTTGGCTAAGACCAAAACTCACCGATATTGAGCTAGACCTTCTCCTATGAGCTATTTCCATTTCCATGGGCTCGCATTGCCTAAATCAACTAGTTTCGAGTTCTAGGAAAGTCACACTCCTCTTATGCACCAAGTCGATCTATGTCACCTTTTCTCTGTAGCCTATCATATGCGTGAATACAAACTTGGTCCCTTTTCCTTATGCTGAGCTCAAATGATTCTACCTTACTCGATGAGTCCCCCATCACTCGAGTGTGATTCTACGTGATGCCCATTAGTTTGAGCTCCAAATGCTATCTATCGAGCTTCCATTGATTTGTTCAACGCTCCAAGTTCAATGTTTTCTATTTTGATTTCATGGTTCCACACCAACACTAAGTTCCCACAAATTTTGTGCACTCCATCCAAGTGAAATGGACTCCTCTCATACCATTCAAACCTACTATGTCAAAACTGCGAGCTCATAGGTAATACCTGCAATTCATCCTAGATAATACGCCATTCACCTCACCATGTTTACCTATGTCAAATCATAATAGAACACCTAGACACACACAACACCGGCTTATCCTATCTAGCCGAGGTCAACTTCAGTTCAATGCATTGAGTCACTTAGGGCTCGGCCTTCTTCTCTATTTCTCTCGCATGGCTTGATTTTATGAGCTTCACCTACGTTGGGTCCTCGCAACTCACCATGATGTGAATTAGCCTAACCAAGTGAACTCTAAATTCCATTACTACTTCCCGATGAGTCTTTGAACCTGCCTTAGCCTATGTCTAGGGAGCTCACCACATTCACAAGCCACATTATATATGATACCTTCCAACTACATAATTTTCCATGTCATGGTAGTTGGATGCATCGAGCACTTCCTCTAAGATTTGCACCAAGTTTCCTATTATTTCCATAGGTGATTTCAGCATGTATATTCTCACTTGGTTTTAGCTCGAATGATCTCCCTTTTCAACACTTGATGATCACCTTCCACTTTGACCGGATCTCTTGCTATGTAAAGTTGGAGTTTTTTGTAGATCACAATGAGTCGAGCTCCTCCATCGCCATGATCGAGCTCAACACATACCACCGATGTTGAACCCCACGATCACTAAGCTCGCTTTTGATTTTGTGATCCCATCACATTACATGCAACCACCCAATCCATCACACAAGATTTCACCATGTACTAAAACACCTATATAGCCATTGATCCATATTTGTCGAGATGATAATGTAATTTTTATGTATAGATCCATATCATGACTAAGTTACTTGTTCACTTCCAAGAATAACTCCAACCTCCATGCTAACAACTCGTGACTAACTTGCCATCTTCCCTATAGTCTCCCTAATGACTTTATGGATAACTTGGCCATTGACTCGGCTTCAAGTTCACATGTTTGGTTTCGGAACTTCTTTTGGCATGCCACCATCACTACTCCACTTGTCCATCCTCGCATGAATCTCCATGTTTGGAACATTCTCCTTGGCTTGTCATCGTAAAAACCCCACTTGCCATGTTTTCCCAAACCTCCCCTACATGGATTTTACATAGCTTGTCATGCCATCTTGACATTTCCACCATGGTCGTGGGCCCCTTTAAATCCTCGATGAGCTATGCCATTCCAAAGTTTAGCGAATTTTGGTTTTCAATCTCCACAATCCCCACTAAGATGTTGATATGTGGGATTTAAACCCTATGTTTCCTACTCACCTAGTGAAAGACTAAGGATTCCCTAAAAATCCCCTTACTTCCCAACTTATCATAGCTTAAACTTCTCCCATTGACCCGACTTGTGAGTCACAACCAAGCTCATACAAAGCTAACTTAGTCTATAATTTCTCTAAATTAACTCACCCCATTTTCAAACAAACTCACCTTCTAAGATCTCAAATTGGAATGATTTATCTTTGCAACATCCTATTTGATCTCTAAACCAAGTTAACACCTATGAGATATCCACATGATGTTCCATCGTGCTTGGTATTGAGATCTCTGTCAAATTTCCTTCAACACGACTCAATCATCTTTGATTGTTAAAATATCTGACCGAGATACTCGCCATCGACTTTGAATCATTTAGACACATGTATGGCATGAGTTCCAAGCTTGAGACTATGGGATCGGATGTACCACCGCTTTAAACTTCAAGACCTTTTGTGGCTCATTCACTTAGATAGTTTTAAAAGCTATGCTTCATTACTTTGTAACTCTCATGAGTCCCTTGAGCCACTCTACTTCCTTCCTCGAACTACCGCAATACGAGATCATGAGTTACTCTTGAGCTCACCCTATAACATCTCACTACCCGAATAACCTCCAATAAACCCTCTTGGGAACTATTCCCTAATTCCGTGTTGAGGTTGAACTTTGTGAGACCCCTCGAGCTTTTCGTGTTTATCCGAGCTTACACACAGTGAAACCCAATCCATATGATCGTAGATATTAGTTAGCCATTTGGATCTTGTGAGCCATCCTTTAGCTTGGTTTGATCTCGGTGTTGAGATCCTTACCAATTCACCTATTTTAGCATGTCATACCAAATGAGGCTCCTACATGATTTCTATTGTTGCTAACTCCTTAATTTGGCCTAAAATTTTGAACTCTTCATCCATACTTTGAGCTCTTCAATCAAACCATAGCTCGATGTGCTCGGGCTCTCTCCTTCCTTAACATCAGCTACGAGCTCTTCTTCCAACCACCCAAACTATTTAGCATGCCTTGTTGACCTGAATCGAACCCTAGCTCGAGCCTTTTGCAAATATCCCAAGCTCCATACATGTCAATTTCATTTAGCTCGATTGAGATAATTTGGAGTAAAATATTTGATGTATTATAAGCTCGCCGAGCTATCAACATAACCCATATCATGTCCATTTAGCTCAACTAAGTTATGTTTGAATATCCTTCTTCCCATGTGTTTGAAGATCCTTCTAAGGCATCTTGAAGGTATAGAAGAACTCTAAAAAAATTATACACCAACTTTGACAATTTTAGCTTGTAGACCTTCGTTGTTCATTTTTACTCAGGGGAAAAATGGACAACATTTTTGGTGACCTCTCAGGGATGATTTCCTGCTAAGCATGATTCCAATAGCCTTAAGTCATCCATTGGGCATGGAGTCAATATTGGAATCTAAATGTGATTTGATCTTTTGTGATACATCCCGAATCCCCTTGAGCATAGCCAATCTTGGACCTCCCTAGAATGTTAAGCATGAAGTATACTAAAACTTTTGAATGTTTGGAATCCTTGAACCTTCCTTCTCCATAACACCTCCAATGATGAAACAATGTGCAAGAGAAACACAAAAACACAATAACAAGGAAAGCAAAATAATAGCAACACACACAATGTGCATAAGCACTTGGAGGAAAACACCTAACTAAACTATACAAGGGTTGGAACGCTTCTCAAAAACAAGCTTTGAGATGTATCCCATTCACATGAATGGGAAGTTCTTCTCCATTGAGCTTGGATAGATGAAATGAATTCACCTCTTTGCAACTCGTGATGATGTATGGCCCACTCCAGAGAGCATCAAACTTGGCGTGCTTTCCTGGCTTGGCCATGTCTTCATCCCATTTGAGGACTAAATATCCCTCTTGAAAATTCCTATCGATGCCTTTTGTCAAAATATTTCTTAACCTGAGCTTGATGTTGCTCCAAATTCTTCATAGCCTTATTTTGTACTTCCTCTAACTCCATGAGTTTAGCAAACCTTACTGTCAGAGGATCACTCTCCATAACTTCAAGTTGATGAGCTAACTCCAAAGAAGGTAACTCCAAGGAGAGTGGAAGTTTTGCTTCCCTTCCATATACAAGCACGAAAGGAGAATTCCCTATGGCCCTTTTAGGTGTGATCCAATCTACCCATAAGGCGTCTTAAGTTGTGTATGCCAAGTCCTCTTGTTAGTTTCCATCATGCGCTTAATAATCCTTATGAGGTTTTTGTTACTAGACTCAGCCAATCCATTTCCTTGTGGATAGTAATTGGATGAAGTCTTGAGGTAGACCCCATTTTTAACATCCCATTCACTCAACTTCATACCAAGAAAATCCATCGCGTTGTCTGAAATGAATATAAAAGGAACACCGAACCTTGTCATTATACCTTCCAAAAATCCAGAACTGCCTTTTCATTGCTCTCTTTCAATGCTACCACCTCTTTCCATCGAGTAAAATAGTCTGTTGCAGTAAGGACCCATTTATGTCCATCACTGGATGAGGATTAATCATTCCGATGAAGTCCAACCCCATTAAACAAAGGGTTGATCCACTTGAATTAGATGCAGTGGAAGAGCTGCCAACTTCTACTTTGCCTTGTAAAAAGGCACACTCTTTACATCTCCTTACCCAGAGATGGGCATCTTTGAACAAATCGCCAATAGTAACCAGCTCGCATGATCTTGGTAGTAGTTGTTCATGCAGAGTAATGTCCTCCAGATAGGCCATTATGAAACTCTTCTAGTATCTTACTCACTTGTTCCGGTCTTACGTACACTGAAGGAGGACACCATTCAAATCCTTTCAAAAGAGAACGTTATCTACCAAAACATATGGAATAGATTGAAGATGGAAAGTCCATCTTTGGTTTTTATCCATGTTCACAAGATATACTCCTGAGAAGAGGAAATTCTTCATTTTGGATAACCAATCAACTTGATCATCACTCTCATCAGTGTTTAGGAGCATCGTATCCTCATCACCTTTTGATTCCATGTCTGCAGCAAGTTGTTGACACAAACCTTTACCTCTAACAAGTTTGGTAACCTTGATATGTACATCATACTCCATCACCTTCATGATCCATCCAGCATGCTTCTCGTTCATCTCTTTGTTCAGCAAAAACTCCTTGATGCCTGGATGAGACACCATCAGATGAATTTTGTTGTTGGACAACATGTGCTTGAATTTCTTCAAAGCTCAAATAACCGCAAAGACTTGTTTTTCAACAAATGAGTATTTGAGCTCGTAGTCTTTGAGGGATTGACTGAAGAAAGTAATTGGCTGCTCCATTAGATCATCATTTTGTTGGGTGAGGATCCCTAAAATGCTCTCTTGACCTGCAAAAGCATAAAGGATAAAGTCTTTATCAAACCTAGGGTTCACTAGCATGGGAGCTTGAGAAATTTCCATTTTGATGGCTTCAAATCTCTCTTGTCCTTCCTTTTCCATGAGAATGGCATGTTTTTCTTCATGGTCATCATGGTTTAGCCAATGTCGTGAATTGAGGGATGAATCTCCGCACAAAGTTTATGGTTCCTAGAAAACTCTGGAGACCCTTCTTATGACTTGGGAGAGATAAGGACATAATCAATGAATCCTAGATGGATCGATTGATAGATTCCTTCCATTAAAACAACATGCCCCAATAACTTTCCCTCATGTGAAAAAATACACTTCAAATTGAGTGAAACCCCAAATTCCCTACACCTTTGGAAAACCTTCCTTAGATGCGCGATGTGATCATCTGCATGCTTAGAATATACAGTTATGTCATCTAGGTAAACCAAGATGATATCATTGATTAGTCCTTTAAACGCCATGTCCATGGCTCTTTGGAAAGTAGCCCCGATGTTGGACAATCCGAATGGCATTTTTTTGTAGGCATATGTGCCCCACTTGGTAGTGAAAGTTGTTTTGAATTGGTTGAATTCTTGGACTAGGATTTGATTGTAACCCGAATATCCATCGAGAAAAGAAAATATTTGAGCTCCTGCCACCATTTGAAGGATCTTCTCCATTAATGGAAGAGGATAATGGTCTTTCAATGATGCACGATTCAAATCCCTGAAATCTACGCACAACCAAATCTCTCTTGTTCTTCTTCCTTACAGGCACCAAATTGGCTACCCAAGAGGAGTGCTTGATGGGGAAAATAATACAGGCCTCGATGATTTTGGTTAGCTCATTTCTCATTAGTGGCTCGATTTTGGGATTAATTATTTTTGTTTATGGTGAATTGGCTTGGCATTAGGATCCAATTCGATGGTATGTTGTGCTAGACCTAGGATCAAAACCACGCAGGTCTTTATAGCTCCACACAAATATTTCATGATACTCTTGACAAAGTTTGATGAAATCTTCTTTCTCTTCAGAAGTACACACTTTTCCAATCTTTAGAAACTTCTCATGTGCTACCTCGACTTCCTCAAAATATTCTTCTTTGACCACCATGTTAGAGCTTTGTCTTTTGGCTTGATCATCTAAATTGAAAATGGATTCCAGAGTGACTAAGCCTTTTGGTAGTTTGTTTCTTTTTAATTGTATAATTTTATCACCATATGACTCTTGCAACTTATCCTAATTTCTTACAACAAACTTTGCCTCTTCTTGTAGGAAAAGGACAATTTGTTTTGTCACTATCAAACACTTGTCAACTACTCACATTATCAAGGACTATAGGTTGAACCACCATTTTGACAAATTACTTCCTTCTTTCATGACATCAACAAGTATGTCATATTACGAGCCAATTATAGCAAGCCTATCAACATCTTGATTTTGATTTCTAGGAATTGCATGGATTCCAAAAGCTTTGAAATCTTCAATCAAGTCCTAGACTTGGTTCTTGTATGATCTTAAAAGATCATTCTTGGATGCACTGCGTGATGTCACTTGATGGAAAACTAACTCATTATCTCCAAAAATAGTAAGGGCTTTGATCCCCTTCTTTTGGGCTAGTTGAATTCCTTGCACAAGGGCCTCGTATTCAAGCAACATTGTTAGTGCAACTGAAATTATAACCGAAAGATGAGAAGTACTTATCTCCCTCTAGAGATATTAACATAACACCAAAGATCAATCCATTCTTACTTCTCGAGCCATCAAAGAAAAATTTCCATAGTCCTTCTGAATCATTTGGTGTTTTGACGAGTTGTGGTATGATTGTATCTTCTTCATGAATGTAGTATGTACCCAATCTTGTTTCTTCCAAAAGTAGCAAACCAACTTCTTCTTCTACCAACACATCAACGTAGGGATCATACTAATGATGATATCCACTTACTTCATCTAGCACAAGTATCGGGGACTTCTTCAACAAGAGTGGTCGGTTCATGATCAACATCTTCTTCTTCCGGATCTCCGATGGTGTAATTCCCATTTATAGGACTAGAAGTGTAGGGTTCTACATGATTATGGTAGATTGGTTTTCCCTTATAGTTACTTTGGTTCCGTATCGAGTCCTGAGAATCATATGTGACCAATCGGCTGATAGATAACCACCCATCTTGGCAGTGAAATCTCATGATAGGCAGATGGCAAAGAGAGGAGGAAGATCAATGACTAATATGTCTTGGGTGAATGAAAACTTGGGCATGCATGGATGGTAAGTTGAATTCCTTTGATAACTCCAATAGTCTTAACAGTTGTGCCATCCAGCTAAACAACTCCTCTTGCAATTGGTGCATATTGTATGCCTAGTACATCTGTAATTTGTTTGGGCATGACTGAGCTACTGGCACTAGAATCGATCATGCAATTGTGCACCAAGTGGTTGCCAATGATTAGGGAAATATAGAATGGTGGTGGTTTTTGCTTAGGAATACTTTTCCCTTCTAGTTGACACAAACTCATAGCATTTTTTTCTCCATGACTTGATGATCCGCCGGTTGTACCAAAATTGTTCAGAGCCTCTCATAAAAAGTTCTTTGAGAAGGAATTGAGAGTGCATCCCACATAGTAATGCTCAGGTTGGTTTTCTTCATTTGTTCCACTATGCTGAAGGGAATTTCTCCTACTTTTTGATGCTTCTTTGAGCATTGGGATCCTCCTTTGGAAAATTCTTGTTGGGTACTCTATGATGCCTGATGAACTTTCTTTTCTTGCGGCTTGGCTAACAAGTATTTCTAGCGGTTTCTTTCCCACATCTTTATCAACCGCCACTTGTGTCTGAGGTTGTGAAGTGGATGCTTGATCAGCTTTGGAAGTTTGAGGTTCCATTTCTCTCTTCTTGGAATGAGTGTTTTCCACCACTGATGAGGAATCTGTATTCAACCCACAAAAATCTTCTACTTGCCAGTTTAGCAAAGTGGTTTCTTCAGTTCCTATGGTTGATCTATTGTTTCTTGCATAGATGTGTTCTCTATTTTCTCAGAAGGGGAAGATACACTTTGAACCATAAGGGCCTGGCCAAGAACTCCATTGGGACAAATATTTTGATTGTGGGGTTGAGAACAAGGGTAACACCATTCGTAGTCTTGAACTAGATTATTCTAGATAGGTACAATGGCTCTAGATGAACTAGCAGCAAGAGGGTTCCAAAAGTTCAAAGGTCTAACATTCACAGCTTGATTTGTAGCTTGATTTTGTGGCTGATTGTTCCCTTGAAAAGGAGGATGGTTAGCCTGATACTACTGATTTTGTGGCTGATATGGATGATTGTATTGAAATTGTTGCCTCTTGAGTGCAACAAGCTCATTTCCAAATGTTTGCAGTAATGACTTGACTTCAAATAGATCATTTGAAGAGGCAGGGGTAGACTGAGCTGGTTGATTAGAGGCTGCTAGAATAGGAGCAATGATAGGCTGATTGTTCGTAAGATCCGGAGACAACGGCATTGGCGGTCGTGGAGCTATCTTTCCATCCTGAATCAAGGAATTTTCCACTCTTATGGCAATGTCGTAGGCATCAGGTAATGTAGCCCTCCCATGGACTGGATCATGACTACTACATCACTATTCAAGGCTCATAAATAATACAAGAATGCATTATGTGTAGAAGGCTTTACAAGTGCCAAAATCCTATTCCAGGTCCTATGGAATCGAAGTTGAAGTCACTCATGTATTCTTGGGGAGCTCTCTTCATGGTAGTGAGTTGTTCCAAAAGTGAAATATTATCACTCTTGTCTTCAAACTATTTATAGAGCTTTTCTCCTAATTCATCCCAAGTGGTTATACTACCAACACTTAACCCTTAAAACCATTGAAGTGCTTTTCCCTTAAAAGAGGTAGCAAGAAGTCTAACCACAACATTTTCCTCCATGACATTATGTACACCAAAATTTAGCTACATCAAGAATATGTTCCACTGAATAATGTGAGTTTCCCCTATGTAAAAGGGTAAACTTTTGAGTGCCGCAACAGGTATAGGGTCACATTGAGCCAACAGAAGAGGATTGCTTGCATTGAAAGGGGGAAAACTTGATTTCGTGCCATAGTAGTAAGAGGTTGATTGTTCCTTGGTGGAGTGAACCTTCCGTACGAAGGAGTTGAATGACCCCTACGAGGTAGAGCTGCAACTAGGTGATGTTGAAATGCCTCTTCTCTTCTCTTTGGAGGAGACAAGGAAAGTTTGATATGCTGATAATTTCCTTTCTTTGAAGAAGCTCTTGTCTAAATTCTTCACATAAGTTAACACATTGAGATTTGGAATCCAGAGATATAGATTTACTAGGTACTTTGACTTGTGTAAGTGAGAAGAGAATTACCAACTCTTTGTCCCACTGGGTGTGCCAAAAATGTTGTCACCAAATCACTGCACCCTCCAATGGCCAGAATGTGAATAGGATGTTCGGTGTGATTGGGACACATGGGATCACCTCTCAAGCTGTGGGACTTGGGCTCGAGGTGAACCTCTAGAGAAGGCTAGCTTCCTCTTCCTAAAATAAGTGTTGTACTACTCCTAGTGTAATAAAAAGGCTATCTAGTCCTATGCTAACATTTTCATGGGTTTTAGGGAAAGAGATTTGTAGAAATGAAACTATACTAGGGATGGTGATGCACCAAATAAAGGGTGTTTCCAGACTCAAGAAGGGTTAATTTGAAGAGGGTGTGTGCACCACAAGTTAACTTCACCTACTATAACTTAGAGAGGTTACGAGTATCACCACGTACTAAGAAACATGTGTTCCCTTTGTTAAAATCTATTGACAAAGTAGTAGATCACTTACTACTAAGAAGAAGAAGGATGAACTTGAGAAGGGTGAATGGAAACCACAACTCAACTACATGTAATTCTCCACCACTCGATAAGCACAAAAATCCATTATCTTGAAGAGGAGGCTTGAAAGTTCTCTCAACACACAAGGACAACTTGCAAAAGAGAGAGGACTCTTGAAAATTGCACTTTCCTAAGATGTATAACTTTCCAACCTATCTGACCTATTGGAACCCTTTGGAATGAGCCTCTAACTTACATTTATAGAATAATATGTGAGAGAGAAGAGGAAAGGTCATAATTACATCCCTAAATTAAAGGTACATGATGGTTCATTTATTACAGTTGGTTGAACCACTTTAGAAGGTTCCATCATGTGTCATTAATGCCTTATTGACCTAGTCTTCCCAATTAATTAAAATAATATTTAAATAAAATATTTAAAATAATAAAAATATTATTATTAAAATATTTAAATAAAAATATTAAATTAATTAAAAATAATTGTGGGACCCCCATTGACCGGTTTGACTCAAGAGGGAGGGGTCATGAAGAAAAGGCAAAAAATGAGTCCAACTCGGTGGTTAGCTCGCCGAGCCAACTCATCGAGTTGGACTCGAGTCCTTCTACGCCCGCAGCACCAAGTTGAGTGTGTAACAACACCTAAGTTCCTTAGCAAGAATTAAGCTCCTTTTCTCTTATTTTCTCAAGTTTTCCAAGCTACTTTACGTGTCCCATTCCGCCGAGATCCCTTCCTCGCATGAAGCTCGTGACTGGCTCTCACGAGACCCAAGTGCTTTAACTACTCATTGAATAACTCTCCACCAAGCCTTGTTTATTCTTATTGGGCTCCATGATGTGTCTAAACCTCTCGAGCTCACTAGCTCTCAACTCAGCCCAACTTGTGCAACTACCAAGTTCTCCTAAATCAAGCTCGACCTCGACTCCTCCATTCTAGCTATGTCATTTGACCTGTGTCGAGCTCATGGTGTCAACTAGTGACTCAACTCAGCTTTACCCCATAAAAGGCTTGGTGAATCCATTTGCTTTTACATGATTTGACACAAACTAAGCTATCTTTGGAATGACTCACGCTTACCTTTTAACGGCTAACTATAAACGTTAGCCAAATCGATCATCATTTTATTTTGCTTGGATCATCTTCATCTTATGATTCTTGATCGAGCAATTCAAAAACTCCTCTTGAACATTCTCGAAGTGAGCTTCCTCTTATGAGCTTGGATAAGACCAAAACTTTCCGATATTGAGCTAGAACTTCTCCTGCAAGATATTTCCATTCCATGGCTCGATTTCCTAGTCAACTAGTTTTGAGTTCTAGGCACTCACACTCCTCTTGTGCACCGAGTCGGTCTATTTCACCTTTTCTCTATAGCCTATCTTATACATGAATACAAACTTGCTCCCCTTTTCTTTATGTTGAGATCAAATGATTCTACCTTACTTGATGAGTCCCCCATCGCTCAAGTGTGATTCTCGCATGATGCCCATTATTTCGAGCTCTAAATGCTATCTATCCGAGCTTCCATGGCTTTGTTCAACATTCCGAGTTTGATGTTTTATATTGCAAGTTCATGGTTCCACACCAACCCCGAGTTCCCACGAACATTATGCTCAATCTAAGTGAAATGGACTCCTCTCGCACCATTCAAACCTAACTCGCCGAATCTGCGAGCTCATAGGTAATACCGGTAAATTCATCCCTAGATGATATGCCATCTCGGCCTCACCATTTTACCTCTTTAAAATCATAACAACACCTAGACACACACAATGTTGGCTCACCTATCTAGCTCCAAGGTCAACTTTAGTTCAATGGATTGAGTTTGCTTAGGGCTCGGCCCTTCTCTGTTTCTCTACATGGTTCAATTTTATGAGCTCCACCTAAACTGGGTCCTGCTAAACTCGGCCATGACGTGAATTATCCTAAATAAGGTGAACTCCAAATTCCATTACTACTTCCCGATTTGAGTTTGAACCTACCTTAGTAGGGAGCTCAACCGACATTCACAAGCCACATTATATTCGATACCTTCTAACGCATAATTTTCCATGTCATGGTAATTGGATGCATCGAGCACTTCCTCTAAGATTTGCATCAAGTTTCCTATTGTTTCCATAGGTGATTTTGGCATGTATATTCTCACTTGGTTTTAGCTCTAATGATATCCCTTTTTAACACTTGATGATCACCTTCCACTTTGACCAATCTCTTACTATATAAAGTTGAGTTCTTACATAGATCACAATGAGCTCGAGTTCCTCCATCGCCATGACCGAGTTCAACATATACCACCGATGTTTAACCCCACAACCACCGAGCTCTCATTATGAGTTCGTGATCCCATCACATTGCATGCGCACCACCTGATCATTCACACGAGTTCACCATGTACTCAAACACCTTTGCAACCATCGAGCCATATCTATCGAGATGATGATGTAAATTTTTATGCGCATAGATCCCTATCATGACTAAGTCACTAGTTCACTTCCAAGAATAACTCCAACCTCCATGCTAATAACTCAGAAACTAACTCACCATCTCATCTATAGCCTCCCTAACAAATTGACAGATAACTCGGCGATTGACTCGGCTTTAAGTTTGCATGTTTGGTTCATAAAACTTCTCTTTTGGCATGCCACCATCACTACTCCGCTTGGCCATCCTCGCATGAATCTCCATGTTGTGGAACATCTTCCTTGGCTTGCCATCATAAAAACCCCACTTGGCCATGTTTTCCCAAACCTCACCTACACGGATTAACAGCTTGTCCTACCATCTTGACATTTCCACCATGGTCGTGGCCCCTTTAAATGCCCAATGAGCTATGGCATTCCAAAGCTCAGAAATTTGGTTTTCAATCTCCACAATCCCCACTAAGATGTTAATATGGGGATTTAAACCCTATCTTTCCTAATCACCCGGTGAAAGACTAAGGATTCCCTAAAAATCCCCTTACTTCCCAACTTAGCATAGCTTGAACTTCTCCCACCGACCGGCTTCATGAGTCGCAACTAAGCTCATACAGCCGACTCGGTGCAATGTTTGAAACCGACTCACACCATTTTCGATCAAACTCACCTTCTAAGATCTCAACTTGGAATGAGTTATCTTTGCAATGGAGCCTATTTGATCTCTAAACTGAGTTAACACCTGAGATATCCACATGATGTTCCATCATGCTCAGTATTGAGCTCTCTGTGTCAAATTTCCTTCAACACAACTCGATCATCTTCGGATTGTTAAAATATCGACCGAGATACTCACCACAGTTTGAATCATTTAGACACATGTATGGTATGAGTTCCAAGCTTGAGACTATGGGATTGGATGTACCATTGGTTTAAACTTGAAGTCCTTTTAATGGCTCATTCACTCAAATTAGTTTTGAAAATCTATGCTTCATTACTTTATGAACTCTCCTAAGTCCCTTGAGCCACTCTACTTCCTTCCCTCGAACTACCACGATACGAGCTCATGAGTTACTCTTGAGCTCACCCTATAACATCTCGCTATGCCAAATAGCCTCCAATAAACCATCTTTGGAACTATTCTCTTTTCTTCAGTGCCGAGGTTGAACTTTGACTGCACTTCCCTCAAGCTTTTCATGTTTAATGAGCTTACACCCATTGAAACCCAATCCATATGATCGGGATATTAGTTATCCATTTGGATCTTGTGATCCATCCTTCAACTTGGTGTTGAGATTGGTCTTGAGCTCCTTACAGCTTTCACCTATTTTAGCGTGTCAAACCGAATGAGGCTCCTACGTGGTTTTTGTTGTCACCAACTCCTTAGCTTAGCCCAAAATGTCGAACTCTTCATCCATACTTTGAGCTCTTTAATCAAACCATAGCTCAACGTGCTTGGGCTCTCTCCTTCCTTAACATCGAGCTACGAGCTCTTCTTCCAACCACCCAAACTATTTAGCATGCCTTGTTGACCTAAATCAAACCCTAGCTCGAGCCTTTTGCAAATATCCCAAGCTCCATACATGTCAATTTCATTTAGCTCAATTGAGATAATTTGGAGTAAAATATTCGATGTATTATAAGCTCGCCAAGCTATCAACATAACCCGTATCGTGTCCATTTAGCTCAATTGAGTTATGTTTGAAGATCCTTCTAAGGCATCCTGAAGGTATAGAAGAACTCCATAAAAGTTTATACACCAACTTTGACAATTTTAGCCTATAGACTTTTGTTGTTCCTTTTTTTTTTTACTCAAGGGGAAAATGTGGACAACAAGAGGATCTAACCATTCTGAATTTCTAATGTTCATAAAAACAACCACATGTCATTGTAGTAGTTGTCAGGGCCATGGATTTAAAAAACCATTCCTCATCTCTTTTCTTCCAGCACTCAATGCCTTCAATGAATGGAATTTCCAAGAATGGATTGTGACCAATGGAAGACATTGTACCTGTAATTGAGTAGAATATATTAAAAATTACTTCACATATGGAGTAATTTTTTTTCCCATCATATGCTAATGAATGTAAGTATTAGCCTTTGTGATCACCAATCTCTATAATACATTACTTTTTATCATTGGCGAGAAATCAACGTAAACATTAGCTACTATTAGGCTTCAATCGAACATGATATCTAACCTTCAACTGGTTATTGTAAATCATATTTTGTGGATCACATCATTAATACCAGAAACTATGCAAAATTATTCTTGACAATTAACACGCAACATATTTTGGAAGGATTATCCATTGTCTGACAACCATCCACATTGTGTAGATTGCATGAAAGGAACATTTGAAAACATAGATGTTAGCGAGAGAGGATTTAAGTTGACATATGAATGGACAGTTTTAATATTACTTGTTGGTAATTTACACCAATTGAATGGACTAACTTAAAGGCCATTAAGATTTAATCTCCATAACTAGTAGAAAAGAATAACATAGTGGTCCACTAGGCTCAAGAATGTATTTATTTGAAAATAGCTATATAATAACAAACAATGGTCAAGCTTAGCGCCACTAAGCTCCTCTAATTACTGATTGTCATTGTAAGCACTATATGTTCAACTATGGACCAATATTTTTTTTAATGATAGTAATTATATCGTATTGGCTAGACTTCAAATGCCGAACCCAATCCGCAACACTACATTTCAACAAGATGGATAAAGACTTATATATTTCACTTAAAATATATATTTTTAAATTATAAGCCATATTCATTCATATCAAAGAAAAATCCTAACAACCATTACAATTTATTAATTTCAAAATAACTATTGAATAAAAATCATGGTCTAGCTTAGCGGCCACTACGATACTTTCATTACCTCTAGTCGTAGCAATCACTAGAAGTACAACTTTAGAATGATTTTTATTGTCAATGACTATAATTGTATCAAATTAGCCACACGTTACTAGGTGGAGCCAATTTTTGCACTACTTTCCATCGAGAGGGATCAAGACTTTCTCTTCGTATCAAAGGAATAATGTTACAAATAATAGGTAATAATTTATAAATTTGAGAATAGATATATAATAACAAACAATGGTCTATCTTAGTAGCCACTAGGGCTCCTATCATTACCATTTTCCATTGTAATCACTATCTATTCAACTTTGGATGGTTAGTGCTTTTCATTTATTAGTAAGTGTCACATATTGGGTAGACTTCACATGGCGGACCCAATTATTGCACTACATTCATCAAGAGGCATCTAGTCTTATTTATTTCTCCTAAGATATATCTTTAAAAAATTTAATCCATATTTGTTAGTATCAGAGAAAAAGGGTATCAACCGCTACGCTCAATAATTTCTTAATTTCAAAATAGTCATTGAATAACAAATCATGGAATAGCTTAGCGGCCACTATGATCATATCATTACCTCTTGTCATAGAAATCACTATCTATACAACTTTAGATCGATTGTAATTATAAATGATTAAAATGTTAACAAATTATCCACGCGTTACCTTGTGGAGCCAATTCCTATAATGCTTTCCATCGAGAGGGATCAAGACTTTCTATTCTTATCAAAGAAAATGCTTAGCGACCACCAACCTTCATTACTCATTAAAAGGAATAATGTAGCAGCCGTTAGGCTCAACAATTTTAATTTTGAGAGGATTCAAGACTTATTTATTTCTCCTAAGATATATCTTTGTAAATTATAATCCATATTCATTCATATCAAATAAAAATCCTAAAGCTTAGGCTTAACAATTTCTCAATTTCCAAGTAGCTATTGATTAACAACTCATGATATAGCTTAGAGGCCATTAAGATCCTTTCATTACCTCTTGTCATAGTAATCACTATCTTTACATCTTTAGATTGATTGTAATTTTTAATGATTATAATTGTTTCAAATCAAATGCATGTTACCTAGTGGAGCCAATTCCTGCACTATGTTTTGTCGAGAGGGATCAAGAATTTTGGTTTGTATAAAATAAAAGGTTTATCGACCACTAAGCTCCATTACTAGTTGAAAGGAATAATGTAGCAGCCGCTAGGCTCAACAGTTTCTAATTTTTGAATAGCTATATTATAACAAACAATGGTCTAGCTTAGCGGCCACTAGGATCCTATCATTATCACTTGTCATTGTAATTGTATCATTTTGGGTGGACTTTACATGGCAGCCCTAATTGTTGCACTACATATTTATCTCGTACAAGATATATCTTTTTAAATTGGAATCCATATATACCCCTAAGAGTAAGTGATATTTTTTGTAGTTTTGATAAGATAAATCATTACAACATATAATTCACATCGGTTCTTATCAAATAAAATGCATAACGACCGCTAAGCTGCTTTATTTATTGATTGAAATGACATATGGTCAATTATGTGCACAATAATTACTTAATTTGGAAATAGCGATAGAATAAAAAATCATGATATAGCCTAGTGGCTGCTAGCTATATACCAATACCTCTTGTCATTGTAAACACTATCTTTATAGCTTTGAGGCGCTAGTGCTTTTCATTGTTTTAATGCAAAAAACACCTTCTAGGATTTCAGAATTTTCATGCCACGTGTCGTCATTTTACTAGTAGCTATTTATATTATAATATCACGGTTTCATATAGTTTCAAAATATTTTATATTCATTTATTTACATTTAAATTTCGTAATAAATGTGTCAATTATAATGTTTTCTAACTATTAGGTTCAAAACATGCCATGTGGCACAATATAATTGGATAATTATTTTTCATTTGCACACTACATCTAACATTGTATAGGTCGATTTTGATATAAAAAAATGTGCCTATACATTTGTACACTTTATTTCATTTTTTTATTATAATATTATATTTTTATTGTGTTTCAACTATTTTAAGCTATAGCCACGTGTCACCATTTTACTGGTTGTTATTTATATTATAATATCGTGGTTTCATATTATACTCATTTCTTTACATTTTAATTTCATAATAAATGTGTCAATTATAATGTTTTCTAACTATCAGGTTCAAACTTACCACGTGGCACAGAGTAATTGGAGAATTATATTTCATTAGTGCACTACATCTAACATTATCTAGGTGATTTTTGATTTAAAAAATAAAAATAAATGTGCCTATAAATTGATATAATTTATTTATATTGTTTTATTATAATATTATAAGTTTTATTACGTTTCAACTATTTTAAGCTATAACCAATAACAAAATGCGTTGTTTTCAATATTGTTTATTTTTTCGATATCCTGCACCTTTTCTCAATGAGTGGCAAATTAAAAATTCGAATTGTGAATTCCCCCGCATTTTTGAGAATTTGAAATTTCAATATTAACACAATTTCCCCCGCTCTAATTTTCAAATCCTACACTTTTTATATTTTCAAAATTTCTAACGTGGAATGTGCCAAAAAATATTAAATACCCCGAGAACTAATTTTTAGGGTTTTTGTTTTTTCGGTCTTGCAAACAATAGCTCATGAAATCATAGAACAATACAAGCAAGTTGAAGATTACAGAGAGCCAAATGTAAGAATCCCAGTAATTTTTTCTAGGGATGAATTAGGCAGAAATTATAATATCGTTCGTGTATTAACAAAAAGGGAACAATCAAACAATAATAAAAAGGGTGCTCACACACTGGGGAAGCAAAAAGGGTTGTCAAAAATAATGTAGATAGTTAGTTCGATGCAGTAATTGGTGGTTTGAATGGCATCACCAAGCATGAAATAATATCATATCTAAATAATTATTTATCAAAAATTATACTATACTAAATGTGCATTATTTATTGCGCAGGCTCATTCAATCATTTTTTCTTCAAAAAGATCTGTCTTTTAACCTCAATCTAACCCTCGCTTTCTACTAAAACACTCTTCGCAGCCCAACTCGCTTACCGATTCCTTTTGATCATTTTGTCAAACCACCTTGTGCTTACTAGTTCTTGTCTTTTTCACGTCATTTTCAGCCCTACTTTACCCTACGAAAACGCGATCCGTGGCCAAGATTTGCTTATCAGTTCATTTTGATCATTTTGTCACATCGCCTTGTTCTTAAAGAAAACAAGGAATTTGTTGGGCCCCAACCGAAGAAAATTTAATCCTTTTCATCTATGTTTTTATTTCATTTGAATGCTTTCAAGTTTTCATCGATCTATGTCCCCCTCTAGATTGTTTTTCCCAATAATGATGGCCACATGCCTAATCACTAGTTTTAAAATTGTAATGTTTAACAAGACTCAAAATATTGTTTTGGTATTCGTTACGTCTACCTTTTTTTCCTTTTAATATGATGATAGAAAAAACCCGAGGTAAATATTTCATTGTACATTGTTTATATGGTTGCCACTGTTAACTTTTTTGAGAAGATATTCAAGGTTAACAAAATGGTCTAAAATCAGTAAAATCATATTAGGTTTTCAATTGTGAGATAATTTTTGTGCAATGGAAGGTTAAACATATTATATATACATAAATTATATATATATTCACAATCACAATGTATTTAAATTTATATATTAAATAT